>JASAMX010003507.1:5000-63272 GCA_030248175.1 Microlaimidae sp. YZB2_3 | reverse complement strand
AAAGGATTTTCATTTCATTTCATTTCAACTGTAAAACCTTTGGACTGTAAAAATGTGAAAGAGCGCCCTTATTTATCAATTAATTTTTTTGCGCAATGCCTTCAAATACATAATATTATGTGGTGAAATGTTTTGCGATAAAATTGTTACAAACGCGTTGGTTCATCGTTATTAGTATTTTGATGTGACCGCAAAAAACAGAGCAGGTCTGTTTGTAAGGAAAACGGAAAAAAGTGTGTGCCTGTTTATAAGGAAAACGAATATGGTGTGTAAAGTTTCACTGCCTTTTGATTATGCAAATAATGAGTGTTTTGTGTGATTCTTTTGAGAAAAGAGAAACCAATACAAAATGCATGATTTTCTCACACCAAAAACAAAATTTACCCAGCGCATTGAAAAAAGAAAACGCACTTAATATAAATTGTGCCGATTGGCACAAATAAAATAAGGGGTTTTATACTAAAATATTTGTGTCTTTGAAATCAATCCAGTTATTCATTTAATTTGTATTAACCTACAGAATATTATATGATTTTAATGTTGCTAAATGTAATCTGTATTATGTTTTGACTTAGCTGACAAATCTGCCACGTAATATTCTTCAGTTTGGGTAGTTACACAGAAGAAAAGAATGCTAGTTCAGACATCAAAATTAAATTGCCCATATTTTACTGTTATATATTATTATAATTAAATCTATGTATCTACAATATTAATAAAATTTATATATGCAATAAGTCTACAACTCAGCGCAGAAATTACAACAAATGATTACAACATTAACATCAGCTGATTTTCTTCTTAATTTACATTAATTATCGTTTTATTATGTCTGGAGACCTAAATCAGTGACCATGATTGCTACCAAAATTTTGTGGGCTATTGGTGGCAGGGTTGAGGTTTTCACAAAAAATTGTCGAAATTGATGACACAAAAAGTGTGACTCCGCACCGCAGCTTTAAATGAAAAAAGTAAACATCTTTAAAAATCTCAAAACGTTGAAAACGAAACTTTTTTGAGCGGTTATGTGTGGGTGTGGTGGTGTTCCAGCAAAAGTTTAAGTCATTTAAATCTCCGGCTTCATGTGTGCTGTTTTTTTTCAAACTTTTTCAATTTTTTTTTCCTCTTGGATTAAATTTTTTTTGTTTTTGTTTTTCTTAAGATTTGGCTCAAAAACTACCGTCTAATTTACCTTGTATTTGTATTCTTTTTTTTTAATTTATCTTGTATTTGTATTCCTTCTATTTGTATTGGTCACGGTATATACTGTAATGTCTAGTAAAAACATAACGGTTATCTACTTTTAAATGTATTATTTTTATACATTTTTCACTAAAAATGTAGTGCGTTAATTAAATAGATTTCTATTGGAACATCAACATAGAATCAAGAAGATCACCATGAATTTCTCGCACAGAAAATGCATATATATGGATTTTGACCAGGGTGAATATTGCGTTTTTTTCAAAATTCGGTACGTAAACGATTTCTAAAGCAGTATTTTATTTTTAAATTATAAAAGTGTTACTGAAATAAAGCGTCTGCTTTTTACTTTCAATTGGTACCTTGATTTTTAAGATTGAAACAATATTTCTTGAGATATTGCATTTCACATACAAAAATCCGTCGAATTTTTCGCTAAAAATAAGAAGTTTTGGCAAAAATTTTGGGCAAATTTATTAAAAGTACTGCAGTTGTTTTTTTGTTTTTAACAAAAAAATCTAGGTTTTTGTAGGTGAAACGCAATATACTTTTTCAAATTTTTTTTTTCAAATTCTTTTACAAATACTTTTTCAATCTTAAGAATCAAAGTATCAAATTAAAGTACAAAGTAGCAGCTTTCTTTCAGTAAAGCTTTTATAACTCAAAAATATTATACTCGTTGGGAAATTTTTTAGCTATTCTAAAAATTTGAAGGCTTCTTGAGCATTAAAACCATTTTATAGATTTTATTTACAAGTTTAGGGTTTGACAATAGAAGTCCATTCTTGAGACGTATACAATAAATATTCAAATTAAAGTTATTATAATATCATTGTCAAAATATATAACCTAAAAGAATTTTCGGCTATGTGTACAGTAAATTTTTTAACAGAAATTATGTACATTTTACGTTTCGGCGCACGCTATTTTCTGTGCTATTAATAAAAATTTTCTCGTACAGCGATATTTTGTACGCCAAACTCGTTTTTCTCACACGTTTACAATTAGCAAAAATTAGCAGAAATCGGTAATAATTGCTATTAAGTTCTCACATGTGTGAGTTTTTTTATGAAAGTTTATTGTACAATTGGACATTTGTTTGGATTATATTATATTCTTACTTTTATTTTTAGGTGTTATTGAAACTGTTTTATATTTTAGTGATGTTAAAACATTTTTTTAAATAAAAAATTCAAGTTGATTTCTTGTTTTTATTTTAGCGTTTTTAAATTTATTGTTGAAACTACACTGGTATTCATAAATCTTACGTATGGTTTATTCGGGCTGGGTGTGGGTCCGCTTGAGTTTGACAGGAAAACCCTGCGGAGTCAGTCCCTTTTTTTAGCGAGTTGAATATTTTTATACAGCCCAAAACACCAAACTTGATTTTTTTTTAAACAAGAAATTAGTATGAACTGTTTGTATTTAATTTGAAAAAAGTTATCAAATAAAATTTGCTTAAAAAATCAATTACTACGTGTTGAAAATTAACGATAATAAATTCTTGACACAGTTTGAAAGGTGTACCACCCGGTCCAGGGTTTACTTGCCAAAAGTTACAGACCCAGTTTGTATAAACCGGGTCTAAATTTTTATGAAAAGTAAAAGTGCTAGGTATTTAAAGAGAAACTTCAGTAAAATTTTTTTTGAGGTTTTATTTCAAAAAATCACTAATTTAGTTTAAGGTTTTGGTAATTATAGTTTTAATAAAAGTAAGCATATATAACCAAAAAATTGTGAAAACCTAAATTGTAAACAAAAAGTATTGCTGAAATTTCGTATTTGTGCGACTCTAATACTAAAAACCCGCCATTTTTTTCTATTTCATAGGCGCATTGCATAATTAAGGCGGATTTTGGTTTTTGTTTTTTTTAGGTTAAGGTGGAACACTACAGTTAAAACCGCACAAACTTTGTACAGTCACTGTTCATTACAGCTGTAACCAATTTTTAAAAACTACATACTGTATTAATCCTCATGTCCTGAACATCATTTTTTTATATTTTGATGAAACATAAAAATTAAAAATAAGCTGTGGCAATGATCCACAAAGGGGATTCCAGAATCGAAGGTTGTTTTCACAAAATGACATATAAAATTTTTTTGTGCATGTCGATTTTAAAAATTTTTTGTACCTAATTAGAAATAACGAGTACATAAAACTTTCCTGTTGTTTTCAGCAAAATCGTATAGAAAAACTTCAAGAAAACCCGACATTTTGAAAAGTTTTTTGAGAAAATTTGATTAACTTTGGAGCCTAATTTCTCAGTAGATCTCTATACGATTTTTAAATAAACAACGCCAATGTTTCTAACCCATTGACTTCTCCATTTTGATATATATTTTGTTAAAATCGGTCTGTAAACAAATTTTCAAAATTTTGCAACGGATGAATTTGATTTGACGTCGGGAAACTACATTTTAAAACATTCGTTTAAAAGTACTTTTTAACCAAGGTATCCAAGACGAGCAGTAGCCGAGTGGTTAGAGCGTAAGACTCAGCATACAGAAGGTCTAGGTTTGAATCCCCCTGGGAGTTATTTTTAACACCAAAAAAAATTTTTTTTTTAATTTTAACTTTTTTTTAATTTTTTTAAACTTTTTAATTAAAAAAATGTACATTATTCAATACTCTATTCAACCCAGAGTACGTACTTTAAGGTGGTTTTGAAGTAAAACCGGGGTAGAGTCAGAGTGTCCCTCCTAGGGGAGGTCCCAACCCCCCCTAGCGTCCCCTCGGGGGTCAAATCAAAAAACGAAGTTCGGATTTGTAATCAGGACCCCCGAAAACTCACGAGTGGTTGTTTTTGAAAAAATCAAAGAAATTTTTGGAACTGTAGTCTACCTTAAAAATATAAAAAAAAACTTAATAGAGTGGAATAAAATTTTTGCCAGGGTTTCTTTAAAGTTGACTGGCTGTAGCAAAACACATTTTATGTTGAAATATTCTTTCACACCAAAAAAGATTAACAAGAAATACATGTTGTTAAAACTAAAGGTAAACCCAACGTGGCTGCAAAAGTTGTTCGTTGGATTAAAAAAATGCCTTACATTGAGTAACCATTTAAATCACGAGAATCTTACATCACTTTATCAGGCAATTAGATTCAATTTAATATGACATTTTATCAAATCTAATTGGCTGATAAAATGACGTCAGATTCTCGTGATTTGGGTGGTTACTTAATGGGGGGAAGGGCATTTTTTTAACCAGCAAACAACTGTTGCAGCCATGTCGGGTTTACCTTTAGTGTTTTTTTCAGGTTTTGACATAATTATTTAAAAAAAATTATTGTCATACTAATAGCTATAAAATATTACAAACGGAAAAAATTAAGTCATGTCATTAAGTCATTAAGTCATTAAGTCATGTCATGTGCCGAGAACAATACATAATCAAAATTTGCAACCTTTAAAAATATTTATCATTTATTTTAGCAATAGTTATAGCCAGTTCTTATAAGGTGGCCTAAGTTAATGGCACGCGCCTTAACTTCGACCACTATTACAAAAAAGTTAAAACCTCCACTGATTTTTAACTGTAACAGAAATTTTGAAATTTTGCACTGGAATAACAAAAATAGCTGTCGTTTGATTTTTAAACCAAATCCTGGTTTGATTAGAAGAGCCAAAAAAAATTATCAAAAAAAATAAAAAAGGTGGCCAAAATTAAGTCAGTTACCCTGTATCAAAAATATATAATACTATATATTATATTAAGGAAAAATATGACACTCAGTCTCAGAACCGAAACGATTTGGTGCCATTTTTTGAGCACTGCCATTAACTGTTGTGCGCATAAAATGGCAAAACAACTGTTCTTATTGAGGCATGTGTCGTGTAAATAGGCACTACTAAAAATTTGGCATATCCGTGTTTTTGCGCATATCCTAGCACGCTAACTCGAACGCACTGCATTTTGAAGTACACGGCACTTTTTTAGCAATCTTATGCGCATATATGCGCATATACTGCACATAAAATGGCACGATCGCGAAAACAAAAAAAAACCCACTAAAAAACCACTACTTAGATTGCACACTGTGCACAAAATGAAACCTTTTAGTATAGAAATACAAAAATAAAATCCAATGGAATACATAAATAGATCTTTTTGTGTATTGCTTTGGATTTTATTTTTGTATGTCTATACTAAAAGCTTGTATTTTGTGTACAGTGTGCAAACTAATTAGTGGTTTTTTAGTGGGTTGATTTTTTTTTGTTTCGCGTGGTTGTGCTATTTTATGTGCAGTATATGCGCATATATGCGCACAATTATGCCAAAAAAGTGCAGTGTACTTCAAAATACAGTGCGTTTGAGTTAGCATGCTAGGATATGCGCAAAAACACTGCTACATTTTGAGCAGTGCCCATTTCCACGACACATGCTTCAATAAGAACAGTGGTTTTGCCATTTTATTTGCACAACAGTTAATGGTAGTGCTCAAAAAATAACACCAAATCGTTTCGCTTCTGAGACTGAGTGTCATATTTTTCCTTAATATATATTATAGTATTATATATTTCGCCTATATGGTTTAAAATTCGAAACGATAGATACAACTGACAACGAAAAATCGTTTGATACTCACGATTTTGTGATTTGAAAAATTGTGCGGTCAATCACGATGCATATACCAATTTTATTTAAGGTAGAACTTCACAGTTTTTTTTTTTGACAACAGATCTTTTTGAATTACATCTTACTATACCAAGTTTGACCTGCTGATTCAATTTTTGACATTCATTTTTCTGTAAACAAATGTTATCGTCCACAATCATCAAATAACATCAATAAAATACATGTGTAGCGCCTAAATTCAGTAGGGGATCAGCTACAGCGCACATTTGTCCGCCTAGGAAAGATTAGGAGAGAGGAGTTAGAAAGCCTATCACTTACGCCCTAACGGGCTTTTGCTTGTTGCTGCGAAGTTCAATCTTTGGCGCCAGCCAGGTAAAGGTAAACTCAGTCAGATCCGCTATTAAGTTAATAATTAGTACTTTTATTTGACGAGAGCTAAGTAGGGGGTTAACCGACTGAGCTCCCGTCTAAGCTGCCAAACGCGTGTTTACGGTATGTAAGTTTATTAGTGGCCAACCAATGAATTACCGGGTCGGTACATGTTACACAGAAAAGGTGGGTAAGCCTATTTTATGGGACGGCACCTAAAGGGGACTTTACTTAGCCTATTGTGTGACCTATAAAAATAATTACAAGTTTACTATGTTGATTGTGCTTAGCCTGGGCGGTAACTTAACTAAAAAATGGGGGCGCTTTTTGGTTAGCCGAAGCTGCAGGCGATGAGAGGGAAAAGTTACAAAAATATGGCTTAAAGCCAATTAAACACCGGTTTTAGTGAATTTGGCACAATTTTTAACGGCAACTACCCAAAAACCTACGCGGAAGCAGACTGGTAAATGTAAACCCAAAAACTAGCCCTTAAGTTAAAAAGGGCCTTAGCTTAAGAAAGGGGGGAATGGGGAGAACCTAAACCACCACTAACTTAAGGAGAACCCTAATTTAACAAGACTTAAGTGTCTAAATTAATCTTAAGAAGCTAGTGCTGACTAGCCCAAACCTAAACGGACCGACTAAGCCACAGTGGGCCATTTTACCTGGGCTGAACTACAATCGTTATTCCACCAATCTGCAAGTATTAGCTGGGCGACTAGAGGGGAATAAACCGCAATTGATTCAGGATATAAAAATTACCAACTTCACATAATACGCTAGTTGGCGCGGTTTCTCTGAAGGGGGGCTCGAAGAATCGCCATAAAATTCCACCAATTTTTGCCAAACCAAATCCGAAAAAATGGGGAAGGGTGAGCCGATCGAACGAACACTAAAAATACATCGGCCAGTTATAATGCAACCGGAGCCGACTCGGCTCTTCGAAGGGGAACACAACTACAACCCCGGACAACCCAGGGGGCGAACAAACAATTTAAAGAAAATATAGGGTTCCTTTTCAGAACCCTCCTTCAAAAATGCGTGATGTTCTTCTGAAAACCTTCGAAGCTGTTAGAGTTAGAACCAGTCGAATAAGAGTCAAAGAAATAACTGACTTTTTGGCGAAACCGCGCCACTTATATATGCGGAATTTTGATAACAAAAACCCACGTGTTTATATTTTGCAACACGCTATAATCCCCACTACGGTCAACCGGCTACTTGCTGATTGTTTACTCATTTCGCGGGCCCCAGCAAAATGAGGAGCCTAAAGCAGGATTTTGAGCGGCCTGTGGCGCGTAAAGTACGACCGCCTTTTCACCGCCGACTTAGTCGGTTTGTAAGTGAGGCGAGCCACTTGGGCGTGGGAACGATGAGCTGCCTGTGCAGCTAAGGGGAGGGAAAGAAAAATATTTAATAATTACGCAGGGGAGGGGGGGCGCGGGGGGGGGGGGGACGAACGGAGGGCCCTCGCTGGGGCGCCCCCCCCCTTTGGGGCGGCCCCGGCAAACCAGTGTAAGCAGAAAAGGGGCAGGCGAGCGGATGGAAAAGTGTTGCCGTCATGGTCAGCAGCACTGCTTGACACGTATTTAAACAATAAAAATTAAAGCTGCTATGGGGGAAAGTCTGCTTTGGTGTAGGTCGATTTTTTATATAAACTGTTACACAAAAATAAAAATAAAACACATTTATTTTTTTAAAAATAACTGGCCTAACTCAGACGGTGCCAGGGAAGGGGCACAAAAAAACTCACAACAAGGCCCTCCACCAGGGCAATCCGGAAAACCGGCTTTTTTGATAAGGTGGAACAAAACACAATTTTTAATTTTTAAAGAAAAAATTGGCAACTTATGTCACGGCTTAGCCCTCTTTTTAGGGAAGACTAGTAAAAACAAAAAACTAAATTATATGTGGGGGGGGGGGCAATCCACCAACTCAGCGCGGCCCTGCTTTTTAGAAAAAAATTTTTAATTTTTGCATATATCACGCCCGGAAATTTCACAGATAGAAAATAAAGAAAATAAAGAAAGTTTTTAAGAAAAATACAGTTTTTTAATAAAGCGCTAGTCGCTTATGGCTGAGCATACTCGCCATCATTGTCCTCATTGTCCCCCTCATCCTCGGGGTTTTCCCAAATGTCCACGTCATCCCAGACGTAAGCCTCCGGAGGTGGATTCTGCTGGCGCTCCTCTTCCACGTCATTAGGGGACGACACTTGCTCTCTTGCTGACTCCTGAGGAGGAGGTTCCTGAACTACCCTGGGCTGGGGAGGTTGAGGGATACCCTGCTGCTGGCTTTCTCTTTGATGCACGGCCTCCACTTGTGCCCGCCGTTGAGAAAGAAGATGCTCGTACCGAGCCATTCGCAATGCTGAGCGAAGAGAGGGAGGTGCTCCCTGGTGTTCTGGCACTGTAATAAAGGAAAAGTGTAATTTACTGGAAATAATCCAAAACCAGATGAACAGCAGGCCACAGTTCTTGCAAGGGTTTTTAACTACTAAAAATAAACATTTTTGCATGATTGATTTACCCAAAAGCTAAAAATTTAATTTTGAACACAAAATTATTTTTAGTGCGAGATGCCAATCTTTGGGGAAGTTCTTTCCCAAAAGTTAGACGGTAAAGCTGTCATCCTCCTGAAAGAAAGCAATAATTAAGTATAGCATTTAAGAAAAGAAACCAAAACTTAGGGCACTGGGGAAAACTAATAACTAAATTAAGGCTACGAGGCAAACCTAGTGCAATAAGCCATTACAAATTAAATTTAAAGCTACTAAACTACCGGTGTGCTATATACTACAAAAACACTTGGGCCACTAACAAACAAAACGAAACAAACAAAACACACTATACAAGGGTAGAGAACACACAAAAACATGCAGCTTACATGCCTATAACTAAGATAGCAGAACAATTTTTAGGGATAGACGGGACAATTAGAAGCGGACAGAAATAGAAGCAGGTTAATTGTGAAGCATAACATAACAAAAACACAAAACATTTAAGCGCATGAGTTGTTTTACCTTTATTACCAAATAACAATAAGAAGAACCTTTACCTTACAAAACAATAATAATTAGAAGAAGAAGCTGTAATTTTTAATGCACACAAAACACAAAACGTGAGTTAGTTTGGAAAAACTAAAATAAAAATTTTACGATTTGCGCTTTTTCTTCTTTCTGAAGGTGGTGAAAATTTCTGCCATTATTTTGCCGAGAACATCGGCGTCATCGATGGGGGTGGGGATTTCCTCTTCTTCCTCGTATTCCAAATCTGAGGATAGGGCATCCCGCATCTCTTCTGCATTGGCATTGGCCGCCTGAATTTTTGCTTCGGCCTCTTAAAACAATTTCTTTTGCTGGTGAAATTTTATGGACATATGGACCCGGCAGAGACGACGCCTTTCTCTCCTTTTCTTTCTTTTCCGGAGTTGAGCCGTGGTGACATCAGGATTTAGAGGGAGGCGCCTCTGGGAGAGCCACTTCTCATCTAACTGAGCATCCTCCTTTTTAGCTTGCTCCTCTCCTGGCGAATCCAAATCTTCTGCCCATTTGTTTGAGTCCGGGCTGATTTTTGACTCCTACGCGTTTACCTATTTGAGTTCCTACACTTTCTCTTATGTTTACATAAAAAACTTGACCAAGGTTGGCTTCCCGAGATTTATATACTTTAAGCCTTTGCAAATTTACCCACTCAGTGTAATCTTTGAGTTCATCACTGTCGCTATCGAGACGCGTGATTTTAGCAGTACCCATGTCATTATTGATTTGTTGTACTTTATAGGGCCCAACCCATTTACTTGTTAATTTATTACATTGTTTAGGTTTAACGGCAGGGTTATATTTGAGAACAAGTGAATCTTTGCCTATTGCTTTAATACAAACTCTTTTGTCATAATTATGTTTTTGCTTGACCTGTGCTTTAGTGATATTTTTAACTGCTAGATCCCTCGCTTCGGTTAGTGCAACCTTAGCATGTGCGACGTAATCTTTGTCATAATCCACATAAGGGGAACGAGCCTTTTCATACTTAACATCCAGAGGAACTCGAATGTCTCTTCCATAAATCAAATAAAACGGACTTTCTTGGGTTGATTCTTGCGGGGATCGGTTATAAGCCGATATTACGAAAGGAAGAGCAAAATCCCAATCATCTTGTTGTTCGTTCACGTAGAGGGAGAGCATTGTATACAGGGTCTTATTGAATCTTTCCGTTAAACCGTTACACTGAGGGTGATAGGCGGTCGTGAAAACTTTCTTGGAAGCACCAATTTCACAAATTTCCGCTATTATTTTGCTTGCAAAATTCCTTCCTTGATCAGTCAATATTTCAAAAGGACATCCATGAACTGCCAATACTTTTTCTAGGAGAATTTTGGCGATTGTCTCAGCTTTCTGGTCTCGGAGGGGAAATCCCATAGCAAACCTTGAAACATATTCCGTAATCACCAAGATATATTTATTGCCCTTGTATGTCTTTTCGAGGGGGCCCAATATATCCATGCCAATTTTGTCAAAAATCCAGGTCACTTTAATGGGTTTGAGGAAAGGCCTCGCCGTTTGGGTATCAGATTTAAGATGAGCGCATTGCTTACAGGTAGACACATAATTTTTGATGTCTTGGTTCATTGAGGGCCAATAAAATCCGTTGGATACTTGAAATAAGGTTTGTTTGGTTTCCATATGTCCTCCAAAAATATCATCATGGGCAGACCTAATGGCTTCCTGTCGACGTTCCATTGGTAAACATATTTGTTCAGGAAATTCCAAGCTAAGTCTCTTTTTCTTGCATTAGGACATTCTGTCGGAGGCAGTATCTTTCCGCCCACATATAATATCTTGACGCAGTTTACTTTCTTTCGGAAGTTTATTGTCTTTCAAATATGCATAAATCAAGGAAAAATTAGGATCCTTTTGCTGTAATTTGACTAATTCTTCCATTTCATTTGAGGGGATGAGAGAAAGTATCGCGCAAGCAAGGTGTGTACCGGGTTTAGCTACTTCCTCTTTTTGATCAGTGGTCTCTTGACTTTCTGTTTCATCTAGTTCTTCAGGTGGGGGAATCCTTGATAAAGCATCTGCATTCCCATTCACTTTTCCAGGGCGATATTCACAATTAATAATCGAATATTCATTCATCAATAAAGCCCAGCATCGCAGTCTTGCTGAAGAACATTTTCCACTATTGAATATGTATTGGAGGGAAGTGTGATCCGTTGTTAACTTAAATTTATGACCATAGAGGTAGGGACGAAAGTGTTTAAGCGCCCAAACCAATGCCAAAGCTTCCCTTTCTATTGGGGCGTACTTTCTCTCTGCACTATTGAAGTTCTGACTGGCGTATGCAATCGGTCTCTCTAGAAGAATATAGAAGAAAAGGACGTTTGAAATCGGGAAAAGCCAGTACATCTGTAGAGCAGAGCTTCTCCTTCAAAGTATCGAATGCTTTATGGCACTCCGGTGTCCAATAAAACCTTGTTCTTTTTCCTTTCAGTTTATATAAGGGGCTAGCAATTTCTGCAAAGTTTTTGATAAACCTTCTGTAAAAATTTGTGAGACCATGAAATGAGCGAACTTGTTTTTGAGTTTTCGGAACTGGGAAATCCTTTACACACGAAATTTTGGAGATATTTGGTTGAGCCACATCTTTACTTACGATGTGTCCGAGAAATTCTACTGATTTCCGTCCAAATTGACACTTTTTCGGTTTTAACTTAAGTTTGGCTTGACGCAGCCGGTCCAATACTAGATCAATATCCTTTAAATGTTGGGGAAACGTTTTTGAAAATATGATTATGTCGTCAATATACACTAGGCAGTTATGCCAGCGCAGGCCAGCAAGGATGATTTCCATGAGACGTTGAAAAATTGCAGGTGCATTACACAAACCAAATGGCAACACATTGAATTCATACAATCCACCCATAGGGCTACAAAAAGCTGTCTTTTCTTTATCTTTTTCCTCGAGGTCAACCTGCCAATATCCCGATAACAAATCAAGGGTTGAAAAATAGATTGCTCCATTTAAAGCTTCCAATACTTTGTCGATTCTGGGTAGGGGGAAAGAATCCTTTTTGGTAATCTTGTTCACTCCTTGATAATCAATACAAAAACGGTTTGTTCCGTCTTTCTTTCTTACAATGACTATGGGTGACGCGAATGGACTCTTGGATTCTCTGATTGCTCCTTTTTGAAGCATCATCTCTATTTCTTCACAAATGACTTGTTTTTGGCTTTCTGCTACTCGATATGGCTTTTGCCTATGGGGTTTATTATCTCCAACATCTATTTCATGCTTTAGTAGGGAAGTTTGTCCAGTATCATAAGGGCCTGAAGAAAACATGTCTTTGTTTCTTCGAATCAATTCTTGAAGGAGTTCCTTTTGTTCCTCCATTAAGTCGGATTCAGTTAGATCCATTTCCTTCATAGGGTCAAAATCTGAGGGTCTCATCGACATTGAAACATTAAAGACTTGAGAAACTTCGCCCAGATCGGTATCCTCTGGTCTGGCGATAATATCAACTACAAATTCCTCATTGAGAACATTTGCAGTGCCAATTGAAGTGCCCGCATACAGAGTGATCAGTTCTGTTGTAGGGTTCATTACTTCAATAATGGTTTTTCCTCCAAAGTGCGTTGCCAGCACATTTGCCAGGAACAAACCGGTGCATCGAAAGGATGGAGCCTCTGAGTCCAGGATGATTGCTGCGCCTTGTGGTAAGGGGGAGCCTACCTTGACCGTCAGAGCAGTCCTTGACCTGGGGGTCAATACCTTTGTTGCATACGCACAAATTTCAATCCCGCTGATGGGATATTCCATGTCTGGGTCAATGGAAAGCCTACATCCATCACCCAAGACGATTCTCTCTTGTTCGAAATCGAACTCAATTTTTCCAAGTCTTCTCATAACGTCTGTTCCTAACAAGACCAAAACAGGGAAATTATCTTGCACATTTACCACAGAACTTATCTTCTCTTGACCAATTTTTAGCCTTACATTTCCTGTAGCTTGAAAATTTAAGTCTCCTGAGAGAGCCTGGGCAGGTTGACCTTTGAAGGGTTGAAAATCCACTGAAGGGAGACTTTTTGCCATTTCTGTTGAAATGATGGAACACATTGCTCCAGTATCAAATAACGCTTTGACGAACATATCTTCAATTTTAATAACCCCAACACAACAATATGAATCATCTGTCTGTAACATATTTACTTTATGTTTTGATTTTGCTAAAGCTCTTTCCTGCCGTTTAAACCTTTTTTTAACCTTTTTTACACACAACATACAAAATAGTAACATTGATATTGGACACAAGACAAGACACAAACTTTGTTTTCCTATCTTTAACAGTCTTAAACTGCCCCGCACGCACGCCGGTTACTGAGATTAAGTATAATACTAAATAACAGAGTATTTTTAAGAGCTTATACTTACAATCTTCTCGAGGGAAGGATGAGCATTCGTATTCAGGAAAGCCGACGTCCCATCGCTGACAATCAAACATGGGATGCATGAGTTTGCGGGTTTCGGCGGTCCGAGCGCTGTAGCCCAATCCACGGCTCTTGCGGGCAAATAAAATATGGGTGCGGCCAAATCGGCGACCAGGGCACTTTACCATGCAGAATTAAGTCATAAGGCACCGTATGCTGGGTAACCGGGAATAGCGCCGCCATGTCCCTCCATATATCAGGCAGTTGGCCGGGTTGTGGGGGAGGATCCCTTTCTGATGGGTGTGCCGCTCTTTGCCTTAAGGATGGAAAACCCGTGTCCTCGGTCGTTTGTCCAACTTGTCTTTCCGTTGATGAAGACGGTTGCCTCAGGGCTGGAAACATTGGGACTGCGATCCCAACCGGGCGTCCGTACACATCAATATTGTGCCCAAAGGGGCGGCTGATCTCTTCTGGTGGGGGATCCATATGGATTTCTATGTGGCTTTTAGTGGGGGCGTTGGGGTCTTGAGCCTGGTCCAACATTCCTTCTTCTGGCGGAGGGGAGGTTAAAGGAGGGGCGACTCGATAGAGATAAGCCGCAATGTCTTCTTGGGACTCCACCTCGAAAAATGTCTCTAATGTCAAGGGCCGCGGAGGATCTGCCTGGACAGTTTGAGGGGCTTCGTCGTAGCCTGGGACTTGCTGGGCTCCAAAAGGGGGCAAGGGAACGGGGTGGGGTCTATGTCGGCGTCCTCGATGGGGGAGTCAGGTGGGGGCTCAGGGGTGGGAGCGTGCTGCGCGGATGTCCCTGCCGCAGTGTCTTCCTGCAAAGGGGAAATCCGTGCCCTTGCGGGAGGCGTGCTTCCTTGCTCAACCCCTGGGGAGAGCCCTCTAAACTCGTCTTCCAAATTTTGGAGACTTTCTTCCCAAGTTGGACAGGTCAGGACAGGGCGAGGCCTGGGGTGAGCAAACCTGAGCATCGTCATTGGTGCCGTCTGGATTCCGAGTCCTGTGCCCATGCAAAAAGAGCTAGGAGTAGATTGGTTCATCTCTCCTGATATATTTGCGCTGCGCAGGGGAAGAGATAATTCATCATCATCTTCTTCTTCTTCCTCCCGGTTTTGGGGTGGAGCCTCTGACTGTGTAGGGGGATTTTCATGATGTCTCCATTCCCGCTCTTTCTTTCTTTGTCTTCGCCTTTTTTGCATCGCCTTTTGAGCTGCAGTCCACTGTTTGGGTTCATAAGGGGGGAATTCGGGCCTTGATGACGTGCTACGGTCATCGGATTGATAACCGGGGGATCCCCACTCTGCTTCTTCTTCTTCCCGACGCCGTCTCAGTTCTTCACGCCTTTGTCTTGCCTCTTCTTTTTGCTTTGCTTCTCGCTCCTCCCATTGTTGCATTTCCGCTTCGTGGCGCGCCAGCTGCTCTTGAGTGAGGAATGGTTCATTGGCTCTCTGCCTTACAAAACGAGTAGGGAGGGGCGCTTCCTTCGATGTAGACGTCGCTAAAGGGGGCGGGATTCCCGTTTGAAAGCCTCTGGAGGAACACGTGCCGTACCTTTAAAAGGGGGGTCGCGTGCCGTTTTGGGGGTGACCACAGTTTTTTTAGGCGCCGTGTTTTTGTTGTTTTTCGACATTTTGACTTTTGGGAATCCCTTTTCTACTCTTAGGGGGGAGGATCCTCTTCGATGGTTGTTTCTTCATCTTGAGATCCTTCTTCCTCTCTAAACATTGGCCCTAAGGTCAAGGATAAGTCCTCGGCAGAAGTGTCGGAAAGATGGGTGGGAATGCTCTTAAAACTTTCCTGACTTTGGGAGGTCCCAGTCTCTGCGCCCGAGGGGGAATCCTCCTCCACCAATGCCTGACTAGATAAGCTTTCGCGTGCAGTCTCAGCTCGCTCAGTGGGTACCGTTTCCACTGACTCAATGGCTGTCTCTGTGTCCCGTGCAAACCCTGGCCTACCCTGAGAAAATTTACGAACTCTGCCTCTACCGCGAGGCTTAACAGGTGCCTTGTTAGCTGAATCCTCCATTTTAATAAAATTCCTTAGCAACGTTGATACGGTACAATCTGAAATGACTCTTGCTATAAGATGTACACCAGGTTTATCGTTGTACATTCACCTTGTTCCTGTGAACAGAGGGTTACTTGGGGTAACCTACACAATAAGTCACCTGACTCAAACATCCTGGGTTGCCCTGGCGCTTTCGTGAGAGCAAAGGACGCCCCAAAGGCTGTACTTCCCCTTTTACCAAATCCTCCGGTTCGTACTTTGCTGATACTCCCAGAAGACAACTGAGGATGTAGGTCCTTAATGAGTACCTTAGAGGGGGGAATCCTGTTGTCCGCCTCCACTTGCGAAATCTCTGGGGAATGAGATTCGGGGTACCAAGGGGGTGCGTCAACATTCATCCTTGGGGACGGTGCCACACCAACATTACATACCGCAGTTGCACATACGCGTTTATTAATATTAGAATTTAAAAAATTGGCCGAAGCCTGCGATTGTTCATTTTGGGGGGTCCACCACCTTGACTCGGAGCGGGGCCATTCCACTGGTCCATCAGCGCTGGCATATGGGGTTGATTATTACCACTGTTTTGATTTTGTTGAACAAAATTTTGGTTGTCGTTTTTACCATTGTTATTATTACGACGACCAGTATTATTATTAAAACGCCTGTTATTATTTTGATAATTACTATTACGCTGAAAATTGCCTTGCTGATTATGACCTGTGGGATGTGGGGGGTTATTAATGCTAATTTTGTCTGGACAATCACGCGCAAAATGCCCTGCCCTCTTACAGTAATCACAAATTGGTGATCCACCGGCTGTCCACCGCTCCGGGTCGTGCGCATTGGCGCGTCCCGATGCGCGGGACATGGCATTTTGGGGGGGTCAACTACCCTCTTCCCGGGGACCAGGTTGGGCTAAGTCCCTCCTCTCAGGGGAGCCGTTTGAACGATTAAAAATAAAATTTTTGTCCTGCTCTCGAGACTGCTGACAATCTTTTCCTACCTCGAGCTTAGGGTTCGGGTTGCAGACCGCCAGTGCCGTCTTGCCCTTTTTACCTTCATGCAGGAGTGTTTCTGCCTGCATGGCTAACCGGACCGCTTTGGTGAATGACTTGGGTCTTTCCCGGAGTCCAAACTTTTGCTTTATCTGGGGTAGAAGCCCTGTCCAAAACAGTCTTGTCCTTAGCTGCTCAATCGATCCTGGGGGCATGTCTGCTGTTGTCTCTAACCTAGAAGCTTCAGTTAATAATTCAATTTGCCCAGCGTAATCAGTTATGCTTTCGTTTTGCCTTTGTGTCCATCTGTACAGGATATCCGTGGTGGATCTGACCATCCTTTCCAATTCTTGTGTAAGGGCTCGCACCACTTGTGTGTAGTCCTTCCGGATATACAGGGGAATGGACTTGTAAGCTGTTGCGGCTGCTCCTTCAAGGTAACCGGGGAGTACACCTGCACGGTCCCTGACTGAAACACCAGAAGATAAGCACATTCTATTAAATTTATCTAACCACATACTAAAGGGCTTGGATCTGTCCTCTTCCTTAAATATACCCAATTGAAAAGGCGTTTTTAAAGCTGTTTTGATACGAGGCGGCCGAACCTCCCGATGTACCTTGAAGCCTCTACTTGATGACGAGTTACTACGACAATGCCTTTGTCGTCGTCTTATTGGCTTCATGGTTGAATCGGTAGAGTCGGACGACTCTGACCCAGATGAACTTTTACTAGAGCTAGAGCTTTTTGCATGTTTTTTACGCCCCCTTGGGGGGTGAGGGGAGCCTATCCCTTTGGACCTGACCCGGGGGGAACCCTCCTTTTCTACAGTTGTTTTTGAAGGTAACTTAGCAGTGACTGTCTTTTCCATCATCAGTATCTTTACACAGTCCGTCAGGGAATCCAGCTTTTTCTGCATTTTCTCTAAAGCTGTTGAAGTCTGGAGCTCTGAAACGTTTAAATTTTCGGCCACAGGCATATTAATTTTCTGGGTTGGTGCTTTTGAAACTGTTTGTGCAATGAGTCGACTCAGCTGGGTTGGTTCCGCTTCCAAAAGGTCTAGGTCTCGGGGGGTTAGTGAGATCGGTGTTTGCGAAAATTTTGGCACATTAACCATAGGTGCCGGTGGTTCGGGTAAACCAGGGAGTAAAGTAGACGTCCCAGGTTCACCTTCAACTTTTTGCAAAAAATTACCGTTTTGACCTTGTGGGAAGCTCCCCTCCGCCCACTGAGTTCGCTCAAAATGTTCTTGGTGCTTAATGTGGGGGTGATAAATGTGGGGGGGAGGAATCCTCTGGGGGTCCAAATCATGCGCTGATTCGGATGATTCCCTTTCGGATTCTAAGTCTGTCTTGCGCAATCTTTCCTGACGTTTTAATTCAGCCGTTCGTCGGCGTCGATACAAGCGATTCCTCAGGTTTCGAGAACCCAGAGTTGCCTCTGGTTCCTTGTCCCCTGTCCCTTCTGACAAATCAGAAGTGACCAAAACCCACTCGTATCGCTTAGTTGCGGGCACCCTACGTTCTTTTCTTGCTTGAGAAACCAGTTCAGCTTCGCTATTCAGCGCTCCGACCCTTGAATCTCGCCGAGGCGGTCCCTTCACCTGCGTAGCCGGGACCTCAACATCTAATTTCTGACTTTTATCCCCGGAGAATTCAGCCATAGTTCCAATTGTTCAAAGAACAATTATAACTTTGTCTAAATCAACGGAGGGTAGTGCACAAACTTCTGCAGGGGTAAATCTAAAAACTCAAGCCGGGACCTACTTCCTAGGTGCACTACCTGCCAGAATTAACACCACGTATATATATAAAAAAAATTCTAAATAAAAATTATATACGATAAGAATAAAAATGACAGACTCAACTCTCTGTCCGTTTTCTTTCCTAGATGGGTGATCCCTACCGGTATTCAGGCTTTTAATCTTGAGGCCTCGTTATTGGCTCCAGAAATGTAGCGCCTAAATTCAGTAGGGGATCAGCTACGGCGCACATTTGTCCACCTAGAAAAGATTAGGAGAGAGGAGTTAGAAAGCCTATCACTTACGCCCTAACGGGCTTTTGCTTGTCACTGCGAAGTTCGGTCTTTGGCGCCAGCCAGGTAAAGGTAAACTCAGTCGGATCCGCTATTAAGTTAATAATTAGTACTTTTATTTGACGAGAGCTAAGTAGGGGGTTAACCAACTGAGCTCCCGTCTAAGCTGCCAAACGCGTGTTTACGGTATGTAAGTTTATTAGTGGCCAACCAACAAATTAACGGGCCGATACATGTTACACAGAAAAGGTGGGTAAGCCTATTTTATGGGACGGCACCTAAAGAGGACTTTACTTAGCCTATTGTGTGACCTATAAAAATAATTAAAAGTTTACTATGTTGATTGTGCTTAGCCTGGGCGGTAACTTAACTAAAAAATGGGGGCGCTTTTTGGTTAGCCAAAGCTGCGGGCGATGAGGGGGAAAAGTTACAAAAATATGGCTTAAAGCCAATTAAACACTGGTTTTAGTGAATTTGGCACAATTTTTAACGGGAACTACCCAAAAACCTACGCGGAAGCAGACTGGTAAATATGTTGTGGGTGGGTAACCCAAAAACTAACCCTTAAGTTAAAAAGGGCCTTAGCTTAAGAAAGGGGGAAATGGGGAGAACCTAAACCACCACTAACTTAAGGAGAACCCTAATTTAACTAGACTTAAGTGTCTAAAATAATCTTAAGGAGCTAGTGCTGACTAGCCCAAACCTAAATGGACCGACTAAGCCACGGTGGGCCATTTTACCTGGGCTTAACTACAATCGTTATTCCACCAATCTGCAAGTATTAGCTGGGCGACTAGAGGGGAATAAACTGCAATTGATTCAGGATATAAAAATTACCAACTTCACATAATACGCTAGTTGGTGCGGTTTCTCTAAAGGGGGGCTTGAAGAATTGCCATAAAATTCCCAAAAATTGTTGCCAAACCAAATCCAAAAATATGGGGAAGGGTGAGCCGATCAAACGAACACTAAAAATACATCGGCCAGTTATAATGCAACCGGAGCCGACTCGGCTCTTCGAAGGGGAACTACAACCCCGGACAACCCAGGGGGGAACAAACAATTTAAAGAAAATAGAGGGTTCCTTTTCGGAACCCTCCTTCAAAAATCCGTGATGTTCTTCTGAAAACCTTCGGAGTTATAAGAGGAAGAACCAGTCGAATACGAGTCAAAGAAACAACTGACTTTTTGGCGAAACCGCGCCACTTATATATGCGGAATTTTGATAACAAAAACCCACGCGTTTATATTTTGCAACACGCTATAATCCCCACTATGGTCAACCGGCTACTTGCTGATTGTTTACTCATTTTGCGCGCCCCAGCAAAATGAGGAGCCTAAAGCAGGATTTTGAGCGGCCTGCGGCGCATAAAGTATGACCGCCTTTTCACCACCGACTTAGTCGGTTTGTAAGTGAGGCGAGCCACCTGGGCGTGGGAACAACGAGCTGCCTGTGCAGCTAAGGGGAGGGAAAGAAAAATATTTAATAATTACGCAGGAGGCAAAGGGGCGCCAGGGAAAGGGGGACCAATGCACGGCGACGCTTTTACGTTGCACATGTCAAAAATACAAAACATTAATAAATTTTATTACAAAAAATATTTTATTTTTTTTATTTTCTATTTAGCGTATCTTAAATAATATAACATTTTTGAAATTAAAAACTAAAAAATAAAAAAAAAATTTTTGGCGTTAAAAATATGGTCGAGTGAGTACTCGACCCTGTAGATATATTTTCGCCTATATGACCTAAAATTTGAAACATAGATACAACTAAAAACAAAAAATCGATTGATAATCCCAATTTTGTGATCTGACAATTGTGCGATCGATCATGATGTATATGCAATTTTAATTTAAAACAATTTTAAGGTCCCATAAGTGTAGTAATTATCAGTTTGATCGATTGAAAAGTAAAATTTGTTTATAAAACACGTGTATACCACAAATCGGACATGTATACATCAGTTTTAAGGTTATTTTTATGATTAAAGTTTTCTGCAAAAAGTTATGAGCTCATTTAAGCCCAAAAATTGCCTATTTTTGGTATGTACAATTTATGTTGTTTAGGAAAAAAATTTATTTAGCTTTTAAAAAACTTAAAATATTTGTTTAGATTGCTCAGAATCTGGTGGCTCTGAATAAAGTTCAAAGCTTTGTTTAGTGTCTACTATTTTTGTATGAAAACCAGTTAAAAATGGGCTAAATTTCAATTTTGAAAACAATAAAAATTCATCAAAAACATATAATCAAATAAAATTATGTTAAAACACAATTTAGCTTGACTTTTAGGTTTTGCTTAGGCTTAGGATAACTAACATTAGTTAAAAAAATCTTAAATTAGCTTTTAAATCCGAATAAAAAATTGTTGTCCATGCTTTGGTGATCCATGTGACCAATGAATTTTTAATTTTTTTTAGATATTTTTAGATTCTTTAGACTTTGAGAAATGTAAAAATATAATTTTTGATTTATTTGTTGCTTAAAAAAATAAAAAAAATTTTTCTTAACAACATAAGTTATACATACCAAAAATAAGCAATTTTTGGGCTTAAATGTGCTCATAACTTTTAACAGAAGACTTAAATCGAAAAAATAATTTCAAAATTGAGGTCTTCGAGTCCAATTTGGGGTATGAAATTGTTTTACATGCGTATTTTATTTTTAGATCAATCAAATCAATAATTGGTACATGTATGGGACTTGCACCCAATTATAATTCAACTGACTAAATTCTCACCTCTATTTTTTGATCTTTTTATTCTATCTAACTATCATATTATTATTTAATTTACCTTAAGTTATAATTTTGTTTTTTTGGTTATTTCCTTTTCAATATTATTATTATATATTATTCTCATACAGAATGTAAAACTCACATCTGCTTCCTAAAATCCTCTGATAGAGGTGGGGACTTCGACTAACATTCTACATCAACAACAGTGCTGATATAGGGTGGTAGGCAGCAATATGGAATAATAACCATCGCCGACCCGCTTCAGCTATAAAAAAAATTGTTGGGTGGATCATTACGTATATGCAAATTCAATTTAAAACAATTATAACTCTGCCGAATGAAATCTATATGGCGTAAAATTCAAAACGATAGATACAACTGACAACAAAAAATCGATTGATAATCACGATTTTGTGATTTGACAAATTGTGCGGTCAATCACGATGTATATGCAAATTTTATTTAAGGTAGAAGTTTTTTTTTGACGACAGATCTTTTTGAATTACATCTTACTATACGTAGTTTGACTATTACTTACTATATATTTTTTTTACTATATATTTTTGTAAAAAAAGTCTTTTTTGCAATTTAAAAAAAATCCCAAGATCATTTTGAACCCAAATCACCTCTGAAAGTTGCCCCCTACATTACCCTAATTTATTATAAAATTTCGCCCAAAAATAACGAATCAATTTTTTTTTAAAAGACCTTATTGTGGTTTTCAGAGGTAGAATCCATGGCCATCTGTTGCGAACTGGACAAACTTTTTGGTGGTGTTTTTATAACCACTGGTTAGCACAGATTCTTAAATTTTTATAGCACCCCACTTTTATGGGCCAAAACCTAATATTTATAATTATATGCGACTTGTAGTCCAAGTGGTCAAAACTGTGAAGTTCTACCTTAAAACATTTATAACTTGGCCAAGTAAAATTTATATGACTTGAAAACTGGAACATGAATACAACTAGGGATCGACCGGGGCCCCGGCCCCTGCTTGCCCCGGCACTTTTTTTCCACCCCAGCCCCCGCCCCGGCCCCGGCAAACGCAATTCTCTCTACCCCGGCCCCGGCCCCGGCAATTTAGCTGTCAAATGAGCCGGGGCAAACCGGGGTAAGGACCCCTAAGAATGCAAATTTTAAAGCGCTTCTAAACATTTTTGACAGTGAAATATTTTACAAGATTTTATCTACAGAGCTAATTTAATTGTTTTAATATTAGGATATTTATTGTTTATTATGCTATATTAAGATTTTCTAAAGGCTCTTTATTTTATTAAGATTCCTTATTTTAATCACGAATCCTTATTCTAAAAATTTAAAAATATCTTGAGTATTAAAAGCCGTTTGTAGATTTTATTTACAAGATGAGAGTTTGACAGTAGATATCTATGGTTGAATTATATCTGGCTGACCTCTAGTAAGTTTGTATAAGACACGTAAACGGATCAATTCAAATTGTGCGGTTATAAAATTTTAAATAAACGAATTGTAACGCATATTTTTTTTTTAATTCCTGCTTTTCAAAAAATATACATAAATTAGTCAACTTTCACGCTTTAAAAAATTGTATTTTTGTTCCAAATTGTGTAATTTGATAAATAATTGTTAAAATATGGTATTTAATCTTAAATATAAAACCGTTTTTACTGAAAGTTTTAAATGATTTTAATGTTAAATAGACGATTCAATACTGCAAATCATCGAGGTCTGCTAGGTTTTATTTGCCTCCATAATCACAAGATGTATTGACGCCTCGTAGTTAAACCGCTCATCATATAAGTATATCCGGCACCCAACACGATATTTACTGTAATTAAACGGTGATGTGCGGTTTTTTAATAATTACCGCGCTGGATTCCGGCTATAGTTACATGTTATATGAAAAGATGAGCGGTTTAACTACGATGTATTTATTTTGCATATATTGGAGTTATTTTAATATCATTGCTAATATCAAAAATATTTAAAACAAGAGAATTTTCGGCTAGACAGGGAATTTTTTACCTAAATTTTACAACAAATGTTGCACTTGTGACTTTTCACGCGCAAGCTATTTTCTGTGCACTCAATAAAACTTTTCTCGCAAAGCGATATTTCGTACACTAAAAAACTCGTTTTTTCTAAGACTATTTTACTAAATCGCTTTGTGCAAAAAATTAGCAGAAAATAATGATTAAATTCGATTATTTAAATTCGATCATGTGTGAGTTGATTAGAACGGTTTATTGTACAACTGGACATAGGGTAGTGCATTTAATTTCGGCACTTTTTTGTTTTTCCGATGTAACTTTTCACTGTATGGCCCAAATTTTATGTTTGATAGCTCATTTTGAAGCTTTTACCATACTGCGTTGCGTCACAAAAGTTTCACTGTACGAAAGTAGTTTTTTTACTTAATTAAATCAGTTTTTAAAAAAAATGGAAAATTGCCGAAATTTAATGTGTGCATTTAATTTCGGCACTTTACAAACAATTGATTGTTTCTCAGTCAAAAAATTATCATTTTCAAAAATTTAAAAGCCTATCATTATCTCCAGACAGTTTTCTTTAATTTAAGCTTCTACTTGTTGTTTAACGTGTAACTGGCAAAAAGTTACAGCTAAAATGCCAAATGGTATCAAAATGAGCAAAATTTGGGGGAAAAAGTGCATTTAATTTCGGCACTTTTTAAAAGGACCCTCTTAATCGAGTTTAAGTGCAGTGCTTTGACCCCTACACATTTCAACGTTGTCTTTTAACTATTTACAATTACATTTTAACACCCGACCACTTAATTCAACCCGTTTTTACCTACAACAATATGTGTGCCGAAATTACACTATTTTATTTTATAACGATTGCTCACCACAGACGCAGCGTAGAACCACGGGGACTAAAAATTCGGAAAATAGACTAAATTTTACCAGGACAGTTTAATTTTTAAACCAATTTATTGCGTAATCATGAAATGCCCATGTTCTAAAAACGAGTATCATTTTATTTTTTATAAATCACACAATTTCACATGAAAATATCATAACATAACAAATAAAAAGCTCACGACAGTCATCTACATATAATTAGGTCTCATTTGAGCTATCAAACGTCGTATTCCGTCCAGGATATAGTTCAAAATCAAAAATGCCGAAATTAAATGCACTACCCTATTTGCTTGGATTATATATTCTTGCGTTTATTTTTAGGTGAATATTGAAAATTGTTTTTAAATTTTGTTACGTTAAAGAAATTCAAGCTGATGTCTAGTCTTTATTTTAGAATTTTTAAGTTTATTGTAAATCTACACAATAGTATTCATAAAATTTAAAAAAAAAACCTGCGGAGTCAGTCCAGTTTTTTTGAACCCAATATTTTGTATCCAGCCAAAAGACACCAAACGTGAATTTTTAAAACAAAAAGTTAATAATGAACTGTTTATATTTAATCTGAAAAAAAGTTTTCGCATAATGCTAAATAAAAATAATACTAATTTTTAAATAAAATAATTTACTTGAAACTAGCACTCTTGTGCGAGTTTAATACTGAAAACCCGCCATTTTCTGCTATTTTTGGGTGCACCAATTTTTAACAGTTTTAACGTTTTGCAGTACATATTGCAAATTTGCTTCCACTTTTGCAAGTAAATGCGCTACACGAAAAAACAATTATTGACTGCAAAAAAATCTCTTCGCAAGAAATTAGTGGTATATGCACAGAAAGTCGCAAACGTTTAAAATGTTGCATTTTTTTCTTCCATAATTTTATACAAAAACCCAGTGTATAATCAAAAAAATTTTTTGGGTTATATTATGTTTTTGATAAATCTCGAAAAATAATAAAAAGTATTGCAAAATCACGAAAATAATTACATTGAAAAAGTTTACGTGACGTTAATTTTATAATTTTTGGCTAAAATTAAATAATTTGATTAAAATCATTAAAACAATCAACTTAAAACAGCTAGAAAGCGAGTAGTCTCATGTACTCGCAATATAATATTTTACTTTTTACAACTTAAAAAGAGTGTTTTTTAATTTACAAAAATGGACAATAAAATTTTTAAAAATGCTCTTATTTTTTGAAATAAAAAGGTGCGTTTTAACCCTTTTTATATGTTTAAACTAAAAAATGTTGAATAGTGGTGTGTAAATAAAATTCGAGTAAAAGTTCTTTTTTAAAATAACATTCAAGCAAGATTAGTATTCTTAACTTTTACGGTTGAATTTCACCAATTAGGTACCAACATATGTAATTAAAAATATTTTAATACGAAGAGATTTTGTTATTGTGAAATATTTTTGTTACTTGTACCCAGTTTTGATTATAGTTTCTTTACCATGTTTTGCTTTACTGATCAAAACACGCTCCTTGTAAGTATTTTAACTCTTCCTCTACATATTTGTAAAGCATTCTTTAAAAGTAACATAAATGGTTTGCTCTATTTGTAAAGCATTTTTTAAAAGTAACATCAATGGTTTGCGATTAAGTATAATATTGCTTTAAACAAGAATATACTGCTAATAGTTACGTAAAAATGTACATAAATTATGTAAATAAAATAATAATTTAGGTTTAGAAAAATTGAAATATGAAAATAAAAATTTTGTTCCGCTTAGAAAAAAAAACTTTTGTGTAATAAAAAATAAGTTTTTTTACTCACAAAGTACTTAAATTCTAAAATGTGACTATTTATTACATAAACCAAATAATTAACAGTAAAAATGTTGATTTTTATTTGAAAAAAATTACCAAAATTACAAATTCTGCTTAATTTTTCGCCTGCCCCGGCCCCGGCCCCGGCCCGGGCAAAATTTTCTACCCCGGCCCCGGCCCTGGCAAATCCAAATTTCTCCACCCCGGCCCCGGCCCCGGCCCCGGCATCAGCAAAAATTCTCCACCCCGGCCCCGGCATCAGCAAAAATTCTGCCCCAGTCGATCACTAAATACAACTGGAGAATGGACAATGGAGAATCGACTGATAATCACGATTTTGTGATCTGAAAAATTGTGGGCTCGATCATGACGTATATGCAAATTTTATTTAAAACAATTATAACTCCGCCAAATAAAATCTATATGGCTTTTTTATTTTTATTTTTTATAATTCGCATAATGCAGGACACAGCTAAAACATTTAAAAATGCACTGAAATAAGCTGACCCTTGTTAGTAGTACTCTTGTTTGTGATAATTCTTAGTACCATTTTCTTTAGATGAATTGTGGATTTCATCTTATTCATGGTTTTTTTTCATAATGTCCAGTTTAAAACATTGTAAAGTTTCATTTCTTAGTCATTGTGTTAAACAAATTATTAATATTCTGTAAAAGTTTTACAAATACAAGTTACAATTCTTCTAACGGTTCCCCGATGATATTCAGGCGCTTCATTTGCAACCAAAACAAAGAATATTATAAACAAACTCTAAGAGCATTAAGATGATAAAACCGAACACAATGCAAAAAAATTTGGTGTTTAGTTATTTTTGCACCAAAATACGGTAATGTTAAGATGCATTTTAAACGGATACATCTAATTTTTTGTGAAATTTATATGAAGCTTTTTTTGTTCTATTAGTTTTCATATTTTATTTAAAACAAAATTTGTTCATTTTTGATTCATTCAAGATTTATTAAATTTTATTTTTTAGGGTTTTTAAAATCCAGACGGCAAATGTTACTGAGTATCAGCCGGGCGCGCATTCTGACGCGCGGTTAAAAGTTACCCCAGGTTAACTTTTTTTTACGTGCTCAAAGATGCAATGAAAAATCAATTTTACCTAGGTAAAAGTCCGGTTAAATTTTTTCTATTGTTTTAAGAATAAGAATTTATCCAACTCAGAGGTGGTTAAATATTTTCTCCCAGGATTAATTTAATAAAAAATAAAATACTAGGCGTATTGATTAATTTTTTTATTTTGCGCGAGGTGGTTTTGCCGCGCCAGAGGCAGGGAGAAAAAAAATTCATTGCATTCATTTTTATTCCCACATGCCGTAGCGGTTTAGAGAAGAGAGGGGGAGTAAAGGGGAAACAAGTTTTTATTTTCTGAAGGTGGTTTCTCCCGCTGGAGGCAGGGAGAAGAAAATTCATTGCATTCATTTTCTTTCCCACATGTGGTAGCGGTTTAGAGAAGGAAGGGGGAGTGAAGAAGGAAGCATAACTGTCTGTTGTTTGAAACAGTTATAGTGGTGGCGTTTTACAGGACAGAATGCCCCTCTTCGAATTTTATTTTATTGGATTTAAGGAAAATTTAACATATATATATATATATATATATATATATATATATATATATATATATATATATATATATATATATATATAATAAATAATTTAAATGACAATATAATAAATATAGACAATATAGACAATATAATAATAATAATAAATATAGACAATATAATAAATAATTTAAATGACGTTTTTTTTTCATTTTCACCAATTTATTTTTATTTAAATTTCTGGAAAATTAGGGCACAATTAATACAAATATATATATTAAATTCCAAAATAAATAATATTTGTTTTTTTAATTTTTTTGGAATGGATTTAACGGTGTAAACAGTCGATGTTGCGACCATGTCGATGTCATCAGAATGCGACCCCTGGTCCCAGCTTGCCCCAGCACTTTTCTGCTACCTGGGCCCCGGCCGTGGCCCTGTCACACGCAATTTTCTATTTCCCTGGCCCCAGAAAGTTCGCTGTCAAATGAGCCGGGGCTACCCAGAGTAAGAACTCCTAAGAATGTCAAATTTTAAAGCGCTTTTAAACATTTTGAACAAAAATACATCTATGAAATTTTATCCATAGAGCTAATTGAGTCGATTTAAGTATTATGTATTTTTGATATTAGGATATTTATTATGCTATATATAAAGATTTTATTATGACTCTTTATTTTATTAAGATTCCTTATTTTAATCACAAATTAATATTCTAAAAATTGAAAGATTTCTTGAGCATTAAAAACCATTTATAGATTTTACTTACAAGATAAGGGTATGACAATAGATATCTTTTCATAATACGTTAAACATTAGAGTTATTATAATATTATTGTTAATCAAAAAATATAAACAAGAAAATTTTCCGCTGTGCAGTTAATTTTTTACCTAAAATTTACAAGAAATGTTGCACATGTGGCTTTTCATACGCAAGCTACTTGCCTTGCACTCATGAAGATTAACGACAATTATTCAAATGAACACAAAGGCCTCAAAGAGGATTTTGCATGTAAAAGGAGGCGAGATAAATATGGACGTCAAAAAATACTTTTACAAAAAATTTCTTTTACGAGATAAAACATAATATGGTCATTATAATACACCATAGATAAATAACCCATAGAATAAACTGAATAATAATTAAAGAATATATTAATAAAACATACATTTCCATGCAAATATACTCTCTTTATTGCACCGTTCCAAAATATTTTTTTTAATTAAAGTTAAACCTGTTTTTTTTTTTAATTTCTAACGGTAAAATGTAAAAGTTAAATTGAGAGGATATGTGAACGTTTTATTAATGAATTCATGAAATATTAGTCAGTTTATTTTTTTGTATTCAATTTTTGTATGATAATTGCCTTTTGATATTATATTGTTCAAAATCTATTTTTGTAAGAAATTTTTGGGTATATTTTAATGTCCGGTTTTATTTGCCTTTCTTTACTAATATCATTTTAAAAATCCTCTTCAAGACCATTCTGTACATTTGGATTTTCTGTCTGTCATAATTCTTCATAAAGATTTTCTTGTGCAGGAATATATTGTACACGAAAACTCGTTTTTTTCTGAAACTATTCTACAAAAGCACTAATTATTAATAATTAGCAGAAAATAATAATGGTGTGATAAAAATAAATTCCTTATGTGTTTTTATGTTTTTTTTATGAAAACTTATAGAACTTTACATTTGCTTAGGTTATATATTCTTGCTTTTGTTTCTAGGTGATTTTGAAACGGTTTTAAAACCTTGTGATGTTAAAAGTTAAAATTTTTTTAATAAAAAAATATACTGATGTTTTGTTTTTACTTTAGCTTCTTTAGTTTACTGCTAAACCAGTGATGTTTCTGTTCTACCCTCAAATATCATGCTTTGAAAATCCGACCATTTAAAGTGAGCGATTTGAATCTTCTTTAAGTCTGAAATACATTTTAAACTATTTTATCTGTATTTTTAGGACTATTTGTTTGTTTAAAACAAGTTTTGAAAAAAAAATTAATTTACTAAAAATTTTAACCAAATAATATATCCATCACTTTTTTATTATTGATAAAATTAATAGAAAAACAGGATGGAGCTCCTGAGCCCGGAAATTGCTTTGGGGCTTTAAAAGAGGAGCTCCGCTCCGGAGCTTAGAAACTTGGAGCTCAGGGTCACATCACTATCCTAAACCTACACGGGAATTCACAAAATTTTAGTCAGACTATAGTCAAACTGGGTCTCATTGTTTTGGCAGGAAAACCGTGCAGAGTCATTCCACGTTTTAAGAGTGAATCCAATGTTTTTATACCACTCAAAAGACACCAAACGTGAATTTTTAAAACAAAAAATTAATATGAACTAATTATTACTTAATTTGAAAAAAAAATTTAGAAACTTGGAGCTCATGGTCACATCACTATCCTAAACCTACACGGGAATTCACAAAATTTTAGTCAGACTATAGTCAAACTGGGTCTCATTGTTTTGGCAGGAAAACCGTGCAGAGTCATTCCACGTTTTAAGAGTGAATCCAATGTTTTTATACCACTCAAAAGACACCAAACGTGAATTTTTAAAACAAAAAATTAATATGAACTAATTATTACTTAATTTGAAAAAAAATTTGGGATAAAATTTGAGTTAAAAATTCGTTAATATGTGTCAAAAATTTAATATATTTAATATTGGACACCATCCTAAGCGTACCCTATTCAGAGTTTTCCTGCCAAAAGTGACAGACCCAGTTTGAAAGGACCCGGCTTAAAATTTTATGGATACCAGTAAAAAGCGCTATAGGCAGTAAAATCTAGTTGACTGCTAAAATTGCAGTATTGAATCGACTATTTAACAACAAAGCCATTGAAAATTTTTAACAAAATCGGTTTGATAATAAAGATCAAAACGCTTATTTTAATAATTATATATCAATTTACTTAATTTAAAACCCAAATGCAAATGTTTAAAGGGCTAAATATGGTTAATTCTAGTATATTTTGTAAAAAGGTTGAATTAAAAAAAATGTGCGTTCTTATTTTTATTTAAAAAAAACGTCATTACCGCATAATTTTAATTGGTCCCCTCATGTCTGCATTCTAATTTTTAGCGTCAGCCAGATATAATTCAACCATAGGTATTTATAAAAAATAACTTTTAAGATTTTATTTTAAGGTGGAACAATACGATTAGGATACCCTGTCGGTTTTCGCGCATAACTCGTGCCGTACGTGACGGACAGAAGAAAACTATAAATTGAAAGAAAGGGTATTTTTTTCCATTCAGTTCAATATCCTTAACACTTTTGGTGGAATATTCCACACCGAGATATGCTTGGTTGAAAAAAGTTATTTTAAAACAGTTTTTTCCCAATTTAACAGAACCAAAAATAATATTATGTAATAAAAATTTAACTAAAGTTGGATACACCAAATGTACATGCCTACACAAATTTTTAGCGAAATCCCTACTATTGAAGTTTTTTAATTTCGTTTCATTGTTGAAATTGTTGAAATATAAAAAAAGTGATAGTAGAGATTTCGTTAAAAACTTGAAAAATGGCTCAGAATTATGGTACAACGTCTGTGTTAAAAAATAAAAATTAAAAATTCCTATCAAATTACTAAACTTTCATTTATATTTTTTTGACTTGACGTCATGGAACTACATTTTTAAACATTCGTTTAAAACTAGCTTTTAAGAAAGGAACTCTGACGGAGCAGTAGCCGTGAGGTTAGAACGTCGGACTGTAATCCCGGAGCTCTATGTTCGAGTCCCCATGGGCAATCTTTTTAACTTTAAAAAAATGTTTTTTTTTTAATTTTTCACATTTTAATTAAAAAAACTGTTCATTATTCAATACTGTATTCAACCCCGAGTACGTGTTTTAAGGTGTTTTTGAGGTAAAACTGCTCCACTGGTGTTTTTGGGGGGTCGCAACCCCTCTAGTGCCCCCGGGGGGTCAAATTGAAAAACGGAGGTAGGATTCGTCATCAGGACCTCCGAAAACCCCTGAGTACATGTTTTGGAAAAAATTGGTTAAATTTTTGCAACTGTATCGTTCTACCTTAAAAAAAATTTGCTTATTTAATTTTAGGTTTTTAACTCCGGAGCGGAGCTTCGCTTTTAGGAGCTCCGGAGCATCCCTTGGTGCTCCTAAACACCAAAGCTTTGCCCTATTTTTATTATTAATTTCATGATTAATAAAGGAGTGATGCCATATACTATTTTGTCAATTTTTTTTGCAAATTATTTTTTTTAAAACGCTAGAAATAGTGTTAAAAATGCAGATAGAGTAACTTTATATGTATTTCAATCCTAAATTCACTTAAAATCGCTCATTTAAAGAGTAGAATTTTGTAGCTCCCTCCACTTCGAATAGCCGGAGCTCTAGAGCATGATATTGGAGGCTAAAAACATTCTTCTTTCTTAAATAAAACAAACTTTAATTTTTAAAAAAAGTAATAGGGTGGTAAATTTTAAAGCTTTTCAAATGCTCTTAAAATTAAAAATAAAAGGTTGTGCTTTAAGCCCTTATTTATGCCCAGACCAAAAATCTTAAGTAAAGTATGTAATTGAAGTTCAAAAAATTTCTTCTTTTAAAATAACATTTTTTTTTAAAAAAACTAGCATTCTTAACGTTTAGGGTTATATTTTGCCAATGATCAACATATTTGATTTATAATTTTGTCATATAAAGCGATTTTGCTATTTTAAAATATTTTTTTAATATATTGGTATCCAGTTTTAATTTTCGTTCCTTTACCACGTTTTGTCAAGGTTTAGAAAAATTGAAATATCAAAATAAAATTTTTGTTTTGCTTAGAAAAAATAAATTTTGTATAATAAAAAATAAGTTTTTATTACACAAGTGCTTAAATTATAAAATGAAACTATTCATTTGTCTAACAAAAATAATTTACAATAAAAACTAAAATTCTTTTAAAAAAACGACAAAAATTACAAATTCTGTAAAGTTTTTACCTTGCCCTGGCCCAGGCCCCAGCCCCAGCAAGTCCAAATTTCTCTACCCCGGCCCTGGCCCCAGTATTAGCCAAAATCCTGCCCCGGTCAATTCCTAATTTAGATTATACATTTTATTATTAATAATTTATGGGAGCAGCCGTTCTCTGTTAGTTCCCATGATGTCTGTTCGGTTTTGCTTCTATCTTTTAGGCTTTTTTTTCACCTATTTAGTTTTCCTATCCCAATTTTATGACATATTTAAAAATTAGGAATTGCACGGATGAAATTTACATGACAAACCTGGCAGATGATATATGAAAGTGTTACAGCTGATGGACCCAGCCAATCAACGAAAAGAGTGACGCGTTATGATTGGTTTGACCCTCGCAAAACTGACTTGTTCACATAGCACGGCGCCCCAATATAACTACAAATAAAAAATAAGCAGGCACCCTGAACATAGATGTTTTGTCCAAACCGCATGAATACTTAGACCTGACCTTCCCAAAGACACTGGGCAAAACAAAACATTAAAAAGGGTTTTAAGTGCACTTAACACATTTAATTTTATGGTGCTTTACATTTTTATCCACTATTATTTTACTAATTTTTAATGTATTTTTAAATATTTTATTGTCATTACCCGATGTGTTTCATAGCTTGGGATAGCGCCATTTTATTGTTATTAGTGACACTTATACAAAAATGAGTGAGCTATTTAAAGAAAAAAAAGTGGCGGAGATATGGAATGTGGCGTGGGGCCCCACGCCACATATGGAAAAACCAATTCTGACAACCATTTTTTATGAAAAAAAAACACATTCTTATTACCCAGAAAAAACCCATGAACAATAAAAATATTGTGTCCATTACACTTAAGCTTTTAATTTTTTTTCTTGTTTTAATGTTTTTTTTTAATTTGTTTTGGCATTTTTAATTAAGTGTTTTTTCCATTTGTCTTATAGGCAAATCATATCTAGCTGACCGCAATATTTGCAGTATATAATCAACTATTTAACAACAAACATTCAAAATTTTTCACTAAAGCAGATTAATAACAAAGATTAAAAACTTTATTTTAATAATTATTTATCAAATTATTTAATTTATAGCCTAAATGCAATTTTTTAAGGTCTAAAGTTGGTGAAAAGGTGGAATTAAAAAAAATTATGCGTTCTTATTTGTTTAAAAAAAACGTCATTACCTCACACTTTGAATTAGTCCCTTCATGTCTGCATTCTAATTTTCAGCGTCAACCAGATATAATTCAACCATAGTAATTTTAGGCTATCTTCGGTGTTTGTTTTAAAAGGTTTTATTCATCGCTCAACTTTGTTGCTGCATAAAGTTTTTAACAATTTTGTTTTAAAAATTTTTTTATTAAAAGTCTTTCAAGTTTTTAACCTTTTTTACGTGTATTATCTGTTTTGTTTTACCTCTTACATTTTTAATATTTTGGTTCAAAATTTGGTTATGCTCCTATATTACTTTTTTATATCTTGTACACATATTACTGTTGTAAAAATTTATTTTTAGGGGGGGGGGGGGGGGGGGGGGGGGGGGGGGGGGGGGGGGGGGGGGGGGGGGGTGTGGGGGGGGGTGGGGGGCTTTTACTTAAACTAACATTTACTTTCATCTTAACTTTTTAAGTTTCAATTACTTTTACTTTTTACTCTTATTTGGATTTTTGTCTGCAAATACTCAAAATTAATTTAAGTAAAAATTTAATTATTCCAATTAGTAGATTCCTTATAAGTTGACTGTTGAAACGGTAATTGACTGAAAAAAATTTTTAAGCCGTTATGATGCTAAAACGATTATTATTTTAATTAAAAAAACGTATATTAAAACATATAATTTATTTTACGAAATTCGTGAAAATTTTTAAAAAAGAACTCTTAAGCTTTAGAAACTTTTATTATACTTTTTCTCTTATTTTTTTCTTAAAAAATAGGTCTTATTTTTTTGACTTTCTACCTCACTTAAAAAATGTGATTTTTACTTTTACTTTACTTTTACTTTACTTTTACTTTACTTTTACTTTACTTTTACTTTACTTTTACTTTACTTTTACTTTACTTTTACTTTACTTTTACTTTACTTTTACTTTACTTTTACTTTACTTTTACTTTACTTTTACTTTACTTTTACTTTTACTTTTACTTTTACTTTTACTTTTACTTTTACTTATCCTATTTACCCAATCTTTGTTTTAAAGTTTTACAAATAAGTAATCGTTTACAAAAAACATTAATGAATAGTAAAAAAACAATTATAAACGATTACTTATTTGTAAAACTTTAAAACAAAGATTGGGTAAAAAGGATATATGTGTTAGTGTTATAAAAAATAATGATATTGGATTATTTTAAGTAAAAGTAAATATAATTTAAAAAATTTTAATTGAAATAAAGTAAAAGTAAAGTAAAAGTAAAAGTAAGTAAAAAGTAAAGTAAAAAAAAAGTAAAAGTAAAAGTAAAGTAAAAAGTAAAGTAAAAGTAAAGTAAAAGTAAAGTAAAAGTAAAGTAAAAGTAAAGTAAAAAAAGTAAAAAGTAAAGTAAAAGTAAAGTAAAAGTAAAAGTAAAAGTAAAAGTAAAGTAAAAGTAAAAATAAAAGTAAAAGTAAAGTAAAAGTAAAAGTAAAAGTAAAATAAAAGTAAAGTAAAAGTAAAAATCACATTTTTTAAGTGAGGTAGAAGTAAAAAAATAAGACCTATTTTTTAAGATAAAAATAAGAGTAAAAGTATAATAAAAGTTTCTAAAGCTTCAGAGTTCTTTTTTAAAATTTTCACGAATTTCGTAAAATAAATTATCTGTTTAATAAGTTTTTTTAATTAAAATAAATGGTTTTAGCGTGGTAGCGGCTTAAATTTTTTTTTCAGCCAATCATTTTACAACAAGCTTATAAGGAATCTACTCATTGGAATAATTAAAATTTTACTTAAATTAATTTGAGTATTTGCAGACAAAAATCCAAATAAGAGTAAAAGTAAAAGTAATTGAAATTTCAAAAGTTGAGTAAAAGTAAATGTTAGTTTAAGTAAAAGTAAAAATAAATTTTTACAACAGTAATATGTGTACAAGATATAAAAAAAGTAATATAGGAGCATAACCAAATTTTGGACAAAAATATTAAAAATGTAAGAGGTAAAACAAAACAGATAATACACGTAAAAAAGGTTAAAAACTTGAAAGACTTTTAATAAAAAAATTTTGAAAACAAAATTGTTAAAAACTTTATGCAGCAACAAAGTTGAGTGATAAAAGAAACCTTTTAAAACAAACACCAAAAACAGCCTAAAGTTACTATGGTTGAATTATATCTGACTGACGCTGAAAATTAGAATGCAGAAATGAAGGGACTAATTCAAAGTGTGAGGTAATGACGTTTGTTTTTTAAAACAAATAAGAACGCATATTTTTTTTTAATTCCACCTTTTCACCAACTTTAGCACTTAAAAAATTGCATTTAGGTTATAAATTAAATAATTTGATAAATAATTATTAAAATAAAGTTTTTAATCTTTGTTATTAATCTGCTTTAGTGAAAAATTTTGAATGTTTGTTGTTAAATAGTTGATTATATACTGCAAATATTGCGGTCAGCTAGATATGATTTGCCTATAATTAAAAAACTTCGGTAAATTTTGTACTTTAAATTCATCTTATTATTATTATTAATATTATTTTGTTTTTATTTTAAATGAATTATCGGTGGCGCGGAAGCACCACATGGACATAAAACCCCACGACACTGCGCAAACTATAATTAAAGAACGTGTATAAATTTTGTATTATTTTCTTCTTCTCCTTATTATTATTATATTGTTTTTCAATCGCTTATATTTTAAAACCGATATTCCTCCCTTGTTACTGATGGATCAGAAAGAAACATGTGCTCTTTGAAAAGCGTAGAAAATTCCGCGATAATTGTCTTAGGAGCCACGTTTTATTGATAAATGATCCTTGTTCTATTATATATATATATATATATATATATATATATATATATATATATATATAATATAAAGTTTTTCACATTGTAATGTTAAGGAAAAGTAGGTTTTCTATTGATAATATTAAAACTATTAAAAATGTATGTCTCGTCAACGGAATGATTGTAAATATATGTAATTGCGCAGCTAACCTATAGTTTATGAAATTATGTTTTTTAAATTTGATTCAAAAAAGGGGTAGACTAGCTTTGAAAAATGCTCTAAGAAGAGAGCAGGAAAAAGGGGTGATTTTCCTTTAGGCGTAGGTTTGGACAGAAAAGGTGTGGACTAGTCTGAGATGAACATTATACAGACCATAGGTTTGGTTTGGGCAGCTGCCCACTAAATAAATATTTCTACTATATGGTAATGATTTGAATATACGTTGAACTAATTAGACAGCACTGTTGCAATTTTCTTTAGTCCTATGAAATGTCAATTGAAAAAATCATACTCACAACAATCTTTGACAAGCGCGACATCGCCACTTTTTCAAATTTATAGTTGTTTCTTACAGATACAAATATATAATCTTCCAATTGATCTTCCAACAGTGGCGATTTCGCGTTTTTAAAGATTGCTGTGTGCATGGTTTTTTCAATTGACATTTTATAAGACTAAAGAAAAAATGCAACAGTGCTGTGTAATTAGTTTAATGTATAAACAAATCATTACCATATGGTAGAAATCTTTACTTAGTGAGCAGCTGCCGGAACCGAATTCCTATAGTCCGTATAATGTCAATCTTAGACTAGTCCACATCTTTTTTGTCTAAACATTCGCCCAGGGAAAAATCGCCACTTTTTCCTGCTCTATTCTTAGAACATTTTTCAAGGCTAGCTTATTATAATAAAAAAATTAAATCCTACTGTGCTATTCATAAAACTCGCCATTTTTGACTGGGTCTGTTTTTCACGCAAACCGGTCTGCGTAAAAAACAGTCGCGGTCCATTTTGATCATTGGAAAGTGGACTGGGTCCATTTTTATCATCGGAAAGGTCCGTTTTAATCATCGGAAAAATAAACTGGGTCCGTTTTTATCATCAGAAAGGTTCGTTTTTGTCATCAGAAAAGTGGACTGGATCGGGTTTTTTTTGAACCCAAACCACTTTTTAATGATCAAAACGAACCCAGTCTGAAGTGGACTGAGTCCAAAAGTTTCATGAATAGCAGGGATAATATTATTATAATTTGAAATTAAACGTGTTTTTTTTAATTTTAATACTGTAATATGTGGGATTTTGTTCAGGGCTCAACAATGCTATGCCAAATGTTCAACAAAAAAACTACTGGAATCTCACTGTAAAAATAAAAATGAAGCGGCGGAACTACTGATTGGATCTGTTTTGACAGCACTTAGGACAAATAAAAAATTTGTTAAATACAAATGCGAACTATTTGGAAAGTGTGACGAGTGACGTATAAACTTTCTATAAAACCCATTCAAACAATAATTATATAAAATTTACAAAGAACGCATTTTGCTTTATCGCTTTGTTTTTAAAAAAACAGGCATATTCCACGCCTGATCAAGAAATAAAAATGATGGTCTGCACCGCTGCAGCAGACACGTGGGATTAAGAATGAGAGGTGTCGTGCAGCGCTCGCTTATTTAATTTACATTTGTGTAATTCTTAAAGGAGCACTGTCACAAATAAAAAAGTTTTTTAATGCTGGACGGATCCAGATGGGATTTGGAGATGTTGTAGCTTAGGTTCTAAGAAAGCTAAATATCAATTTGGAAGCAAATCGATTGAATATCAAAATAGTTATTAGCAAACGTCGATATAGAGCAAGATGCACAACACAAAAATACCAAACACCAAAAACCACGCCCTTTAAAACAGTAACTGACGGAAAATCAAGTAAAACCACAAGTTTTACTTTATGTAATACCAATTACAATAATATAATGCAGGAATAGTGTATAACAAAAATGAAAATCGTGTGGTAAAGTTTGTATTGAGTTATACTAGGTCATAAGTAATAATTTATAAGTGATAATGATAGTAATGATGATAAGTGATAATGAGTGCTCAGTGATAAGTGATAATGATAGGTGATAATGATAGTGCTTATGATAGTGATAAGTGATAATCATAAGTTATAATGAGTGATAATTGATAATGATAGTGATAAGCTCTAATGATAAATGATAATCATAAGTGATAATGAGTGATAAGCGATAACGATGAGTGATAAGTGATAATATTAGTGATAGTTATAGGTGATAATGAAACCAGTTATAAGTGTTAATAATAAGTGATAATGAGATAAGTTAGTTATAAGTAAGTAAGCGATAGTAATAGTGAAAGTGATAAATGATAAGTGATATTGATTATCATTATCACTTTATCACTATCATAATCACTTATCACTAAATTACTATTATTATCACTATAATTATCACTTATTACTATCACTTATCACTTATCTCATCATCTATCATTATCACTTATCACTTATCGTTATCATTTATCACTCCCTATCACTTATCACTTATTATCACTTATGATGATCACTATCATTATCGCATATCATTCATTATCACTTATGATTATCATGTATCACTTATCTTATTATCATCTATCATTATCACTTATCATTTATCGTTATCATATCTCATTGATTATCACTTATGATTATCACTTTTCTCTATATCAACCATCATTATCACTTATCTTTTATCGTTATCACTTATGACTCATTATCACTTATGAATATCACTATCATTATCGCTTTTTCTATCATTATCAATTATCACTCATTATAACTCATTATTATCACTTATCATTTATAATAAGCACTATTATTATCACCTGTCATTATTACTTATCACTAAGTACTCATTATCACTTCTCATTATCACTATCATTATCACTTATAAATTATCACTTATGTCCTAGTATAACTCAAAAGGAAGTTTACCTCACGATTTTCATTTTTGTACTACACTATTCCTGCATTATATTATGGTAATTAGTATTTCATAAAGTACGCCTTGTGGTTTTACCGGATTTTTTGTTCGTTACTGTGTTAAAATGCATGGTTTTTGGTTTTTGGTGTTTATGTATTGTGCATTTTGCTCTATATCACCGTTTGTTAATAACTTTTTTTAATATTAAATCGATTTGCTTCAAATTTTGTATTTAACTTTCTTAGAACCTAAGCTACAACATTTTTAAATTTTATCCAGATTCGTCCAGTATTAAAAAAAAAATCTTTGTTACTGTGCTCCTTTAAAGGTGCACTTTCACAAATAAAAAAGTTTTTTAATGCTGAAGGGATCCAAACGAAATTTGAAAATATTGCAGCTTAGGTTCTAAGAAAGGTAAATACCAAATTTGAAGCAAATCGATTTGATATTAAAAAAGTTATTAACAAACGGCGATATAGAGCAAAATGCACAACATACAAACACCAAACGCCAAAAACCACGCACTTTAACAGAGTAACGGACGGAAAATCTAGTAAAACCACGAGGTATACTTTATGTAATACCAATTACCCTAACATAATGCTGGAATAGTGTTTGACCAAAATGAAAAGCGTGTGGTCATATTGAGTTATACTAGAAGATAAGTGATAGTTTATAAGTGATAATGATGTTGATGATGAGAAGTGATAATGAGTGCTAAGTGATAAGTAATAATGATAGGTGATAATGATAGTGCTTATGATAAGTGATAATCATAAGTTATAATGAGTGATAATTGATAATGATAATAATAAGCAATAATGATAGTGATAATCATAAGTGATAATGAGTGATAAGTGATAATGAGTGATAAGTAATAAGTGATAATGAGCGATAATGGATAACGATAAGTGATAATGATGAATGGTAATGAGATAAGTGATAAGTGATAATCATAAGTGATAATGAGTGATAATTGATTATGATAGTGATAATCATAAGTTATAATGAGTGATAATGATAGTGATCGTCATAAATGATAATAAGTAATAATGAGTGATAAGTGATAACGATAAGTGATAAGTGATAATGATAGATGACACTGAAATAAGTGATAAGTGATAGTAATAAGTGATAATGATAGTGATAATAACAGTGATAAGTGATAATGACAGTGATAATAATAATCAATATCACTTATCATTTATCACTTTCACTATCACTTGCACTTATAACTTATCTCGTTATCATTCATTATTAACTCTTAGCACTTGTTTCATTATCACCCATAACTATCAATATTATTATTACTAATCATTTATCGTTATCACTTATCACTCATTATCAATTATGATTATCACTATCATTATCGCTTATTACTATCATTATCAATTATCACTCATTAAAACTTATGATTATCACTTATCATAAGCACTATCATTATCACCTATCATTATTACTTATCATTTAGCACTCATTATCACTTATCATCATAACTATCATTATCACTTATAAATTATTACTTATGTCCTAGTATAACTCAAAACGAACATTACCTCACGATTTTCATTTTCGTCATACACTATTCCTGCATTATATTACGGTAGTTGGTATTACATAAAGTACACCTTCTGGTTTTACCGGATTTTCCATCCGTCACTGTGTTAAAATGCGCGGTTTTTGGTGTTTGGTGTTTGTGTGTGGTGAATTTTGTCTATACCGCGGATTGCTAATAACTTTTTTAATATTGAATCGATTTGCTTCAAATTTGGTATTTAGCTTTCTTAGAATCTAAGCTGCAACATTTTTAAATTTTATCTGGATCCGTCCAGTATTAAATTTTTTTTATTTGTGACAGTATTCGTTTACTCTCTAAAACATCTTACTGGTTTTGACTTTTCGATTTGCATGGTCTCACAGTAGATATATTGTACATCGTCAACCAAAACGGTTTTTTACTGGCATTATAGTAAGAAAATACTGGTTGTGTCAGTAACCAGTAAAAAAATGCTGGTTTCACCGGTAACCAGTAACTTAAAGAGTGTTACAGTTACTGGTTACCAGTGAAACAGCAGTTTTTTTACTGGTGTCTGACGCAACCAGTAGTTTTTTATTGGTAGGCCAGTAAAAAACCGTTTTGGTTGACGATGTACAATATATTTACTGTTAGAGCATGCAATTCGAAAAGTCAAAACCACTAAGATGTTTTAGAGAGTAAGGCTGGTTCCTACTTAAGCCAAAACGTACTTTTGCCAAAGTTCAAATGACAAAACTCCAAAAGACATTGTCCTAAGGAAAAACACATCCGTCAAAACGTCCTTTGGATTTTGTCCTTTAGACAATTGATACTGTTCTCTCGAAATTCCAAAGGACAATATTTCAAGTAGCGTTCATACTTCCTCTAAAAAACATTGTTCAAAGGACATTTTATATTGTTCAATAAACGTTTTTGCTTTTCTAAAATTTTTTTCAAAATTCTTTTTGGACTTTGTCCAAAGAAAGTTTTAGCTTAAGTACAAACCAGCCTTTAAGCGTGGTCAATATTTTTTACAAAGCGTCCAAAAGATAAAGTTCAAAAACATTTTTAAACCTCTTTCATACATTGTCAAAAGGACAAAATCGAAAGGAAATTCTACATCATTTAAAAATAAAACAGTCCAATGACAATAGTTCAAACGCAAAAAAGTTTAAGATTAGTCCAAATTTTGAAGTCCAAAGTGAACTTGAAAGAGTGTTTTAAATCTTTCCAATTTTGTCCACAGTGTAGAAAAGACAAAATTCAAAGTATAATGTTAAACAAGCCAAACATGCCTTTTGAACAAATGTTTTTTAATCAATCCTAAAATGTCATTTGGGCAATACAAAAGTGTTTTTAGACAACAAAAACAAAATTAAAATAGTTAAACTTGTGTTTTGGACAAATTTAAACACTTTGGACTAGTTTTGAGCTGTTTTCTGCATAGTTTTTAGAAAAAAACGTTCATACTTCGTCCAAAAGCCCCTTTCGAAATTTAATGTTGTGATAACTACACTAAAATTTAAAATGATTTTGGCTAATTACTTAACTACTTTATTTAAATTTTTTTGCAACTACTTTATTTAATTTATTTTTTGAAACTAGGTAGTTTAAAAAATGCAAGTAGTTAATATAACTAGTTCTTAAATAGTTAGAGAAGTAATTAACAAGTAGTTAAAATGTATTTTAAAAAATAGTTAAAAATAGTTATCAAAATAGTTAAAAATAGTAGGAAGTCAGTTGAAGTATTTTTAGTTTATGATTTCTAATATCTCTTGAAAAACCCAATATTTCTAATATCAACATTTTTATATAATTATTTAAAAAAATGAGTAATACTGGTTCTGTTTTAACTTTAATTGTAGATTATTCGTTCAACTTTTATCATCATTTTGACTTTCAAAAATAGGCCCAATGTTAACCCTTGACAAATCATTTTAAAAACAATAATAAATATTAGAATAATTCAACTATTAACTCTGGTGGTAAGTAACTCTGGTGGAGTTTGTATGTTACACTAACAAAACGGAAAGCGTAAATTAAGTATAAAATCAATAATATTTAAAGTAAATTTTTTTACGGATAAATTCAAGACACTTTATCAAACTCAAAAATTTTCTTCACGAAAATCCAAATTTATAAACGATCATTTAATATATAAGACGTGTTTTTAGTTATGCGTTCTTCAGAAAACAAGTAGTCATGAGTTTTTTTTTTAATTGTGCATAAATAAAAATCCTTTGTTGCCCCTTTCTAATTTCTGTTAACGTAATCAAAGGTGTTTAAAGAATAGGTCTTTTAAAAGCTGACAAAACAAACTACGTAATTTTTGTACATGACCTTCTAGTTTAAAAAAATATTTAAGTTTTTGATTCCTTTAAAACTCATCGAAATATTTCCATTTAAGTCTAAAACAATAACACAACATATATAAAATTATATATCATAAAATCGTAAATTTAGCAGCAAAAACACAAACGTAATTCGACAAAATTATTTTAAATGTGTTCCATTTAAATATTTGACAGCAATTCGGGGGTTAAAACTTTGCAAATCTGATAACACAGGGAGATTTATTAACAGCAAAAAAACTATTAAAACCTAAATATTTCGATGACTGAAACTTTAAACAGCAAAGCTTTAATATTCGCATTATTAAACGGATTAGAAAAATTGGGATATTTTTGGAAAATTGAGAGAAAACAACTTTTTTTAAAAAAATCGAAATCAATGATAAATTTTACATTGTTTAGAATTGTTTTGGTTTTTTTAAACAAACCCAAAATTTTACTGAACATAATTTACTTTTAAATTAAAGTGCATTTTCTACTTTTGATTTTTGCAACTTACTTTTTACTCTCTTAACTTTATTCTGCAAAATAAATAAAAAAATTTACTCATTGCACAGACTTATTCTGCGGATATAAAACGAATCAGAGTGTTTTCGAAAACCGCAAATTTTTTTGCGAAAATAATGGGCAGACTGTTTTGCACACTATATGCAATCGGTCTGCATCGTACTGAAAATAAAATAAATTTTGCGCTAATCAAAAATATGTGATTCATTTTAAATAAGCAAAATAATTCTGAACAATGAGTCAAAATAATATCTAAGTTTCGAGCAAAAATAGGAACATAAGCGTTTTTTAAAGAATTTAAAATCTGAGCTTCTTAAAACTAGCATCTTAAAACTGAACAATTAGGTCATAGAGGTAGATATTGAGGTGGTTTTGAAGTTAATTTGAGCTAATACTTAAAAGAAGTCGAAATATAAGTTAGTAGGAGATTTGGACAGGCACCCATCCCCTTTCTTTTTTTTTGAAAACGAATTTTTTTTATACAATTTTAAAACTAAAACGGTACAGTAGACCCTGAAGTTTTTGATATTTTTGGTTTGAGTAAAATTTAAAAACGATATATTAAGACCATAGGTGGATAACCTCCTGGATTTTTTTTGGGAGGGGGGCTGCTATACCCTCTCCCCAATAAGTATACCAAACAAAAGTTTTTGGGGGGAAGTGTCACTCCGATACCCCATTTTAGCGTTTTTGATACTGAGACGAGACTCTCAAATTTTTAAAAAAAGGAGAGTAACTGGACTATTTCTAAATTTTAGGGAGGGTCGAGGGTGTCAGCAGTTCAAAAGTTTTTAAAGGGTATAACCCCCAAAATCCCCCCAAACCTGAATAAGGCTGCTGAAGAATTGTCGGATAATTATATTTTTTAAGCATAACACTGATCAATGAGCCTAATTACTTTTAGCAGATTTTTTATGTTAAATAACGAATAGCGATTTAGCTATATTCTTCAATACAATAAATTGCATAATTATTAAAAAACTAACAGTTTAAAAACTAATAGGTTTTTAAAATTTAAAATTTTGCTTTAAAATTATTATTTGTAAAATAAAACACAGTTTAAACTCAAAATCATTGTAAATACTACAATATGAAAACACTACGCTAAACAGTGTATAATTTTCTCAACATTTATTTTACACGTTGCTTAAACCCTAAGGCAACAAAACTCGCTTTTTTAGGCATAAAAATATAATATGAATAATGCATAGAGGATTGGATGAGTTGAGGCTTATACCTCCTATAAAATCTACAAACTGTTAAGCCCCCCCACTTCAGCTAAAATTTGTGTTTTACCCATCGGTGGGCAAGAAGGGGCTGGGTGATTTATATATCCCAACCACACTGCCCCCTTCCCCTAAAAAATCTCCAAACTACTAAAGCTTTTCCGCCCCCCCCCTTCTTAAAACTCGATGGCATCACAGACAACCCCCCTCCTAAAAAAATTAAGGATCTCAGTTTAGTACTAAAAACATTACAAAATGAGATTTTTGACTAAAGTTCTCGCACTTTCACCCACAAGCTTTCAACCCGTTATTTATGTTTTTTAGGGGTTTCCCCGTAATTCAGAAGGTTTCCCACCTATATAGTTAACTGTCCCCCTCTGAAAAAAATCGGGAAAATGTACAACTGGGGCTATACGATTCTTTAAGGTCTCTCCGGACAGTTTTTTTTGCAGAGCGTTCAGTAGTAATCCAATTGCAATAAAGAGCAAAAATTACCCATTTTTATTTACACACAATTTATTTTTGAATTATTATACTTATTGAGTATTATAATATTTTAAGATATTCAAATGACGAAAATTTGACTGATCGGCGAGAAGCAGGCAACAAATCCTGATTACAATAATGATATTTTTTGAATTTATGTTAAATAAATTTTTAAAATTATAACAAAAAAACATTATTAAAATCAAAAAAAATTTGTTTTATGTGAATAATGATATTTTAATAATGATATTTTTTGAATTTATGTGAAATAAATTTTTAATAATAATGATATTTTTTGAATTAAGTGAAATATATTCTTAAAATTATAAAAAAAAACATTATTAAAATCAAAAAAAAAGTTTTATGTGGGAATCGATCTCGGAACCTTTCAAAATTTGACGACGCGCTAACCGACTATGCCACTAGTACCATGGATTGGTGAGCTCCAAAAGCGATTTATAAACAAACCCTCTGAAAAAAATCGATAAAACGCACGACGCACGACAAAACTATTAATGCCTTAAAAAATACAAAAGGTATTACGGCCTTCCAAAAATTATAAATTTCAATAGAAATATACTATCTGGAGCTTTAAATTTTACCAAATTAAATTAAATCGAAGTTTCACCGAAATTTTGAAAAAATTAACCCCCATTTTTCACGGAAAATTGTATATTTAACCATAAATACAACATTATTCAATTTACACACAATTTTTTTTGAATTATTATACTTATTGAGTATTATAATATTTTAAGATATTCAAATGACGAAAATTTGACTAATTGGCGAAAAGCAGGCAACAAATCCTGTTTACAATAATGATATTTTTTGAATTTATGTGAAACAAATTTTTAATAAAAATGATATTTTTTGTTTTTATGTGAAATAAATTTTTAAAATTATAAAAAATTTAAAAAAAAATTTTTTAAATCAAAAATAAATGTTTTATGTGGGAATCGATCTCGGGACCTTTTAAAAATTTGACGCTATGCGCTAACCAACTATGCCACTGCTACCATGGGATGGTGAGCTCCAAGGCGATTTATAAACAAACCCTCTGAAAAAAAATCGATAAAACGCACGACGCACGACAAAACTATTAATGCCTTAAAAAATACAAAAGATATTATGGCCTTCCAAAAATTATAAATTTCAATAGAAATAGACTATCTGGAGCTTTAAATTTTACCAAATTAAATTAAATTGAAGTTTCACCGAAATTTTGAAAAAATTAACCCCCATTTTTCACGTAAAATTGTGTATTTAAACAAAAATACAACAGTATTCAATTTAATTTTTATGTACGTGAAAAAGGGTAACGGTGTCGCTCTATTGGAAGTATTTTTTTAATAAATAGCGAGCAGTAAATATTTTTAAGGGTTTTAAATAAATTTCAATGCAACCTGATTTTTAATATCAATTATTTCAATTACTTACAATAATATAATGAATGTTCACTTTATAATCGTGATATTTCTGCCTTTTTAACACTCATATAAATTTTTTTAGTGAAATATTACTGTATTTCACGAGATCTCGTATGCCAAAAATCACGATTTTCCATACTTAAGAAAACTGTCCGGACAGACCTTAAACTCCAGAATGTAGCAACACGCCCCTCTATTCTAAATTTCGGGTTATATCATAGGTGGCCAGAAACAGTTGGATGGGCTATAAGCCCATCTTCCTCCTTCCAAAACGAATCTCAAAACTGTCAACTCCTTTCCCTTAAAATTTGAGGGTACCCCGGACCCTCTCCAAAAAAAAACAAATTGTGGGTTTCAAAATAAAGAACCCTTTGGGATTGTTTCCACTGCAACCCTTTGGAATTGTTTCCACTGCAAATCCATAGAAGAGAATCCGCGCCAGTGCTGCTCACTGTTAAATATTGTGTTCGGCATCGTCAAGACGCGGCGTTTACAACTGATCAGCACTAGAGCGAATTCGCTACTGCGGATTTGCAGCGCTTTTTGGACAAAAAAATTCCAAAAGGTTAAATTTTTAATTCTTTACGGCAAGCGTATTTTAATTTGAGTTTTCCTCAAAATAGTCAATTCTGTCCACTTATAGTTAACCCTGGTTCCCTCTGCAAAAACTATATCAGGAAGGATGTACACCTATGGATAGAACGAAAATAAGCTTTTAAACAAAGTTTCGTAACTTATATATTAGTTTAAAATATGAGAAACAACCAAGGAGTGGTATTTTTTTACAGTCTTTCCCAAAAAGTTACAATTTACCGTACCTTTTTTGCCATTTCTAACATTTTTACCATTTTTGACCATCTCTACCATTTATTAAAATAACTTAAAATTTTTTCACCCTTTAAATAGTTCTACGTTATGTAAGCCGTATGGGTGTGCATTGCTGGGAAATTTCATTTTAGCCGCGCCTTAGCTTTAGTACTAAAGGTTCAAAAATCGTTTAGCCTTAGCTTTAGTACTAAGACCAAAAAAGGCTTAGTACTAAAGCACTTTAGCCTTAGTTTTTGCCAAACTGACAAATATCGAAATGTTCCTAAATTTTAAAAATTATCCCTTTTTAAGGTAATTCTTGGCATTGCATTGTTAAGTTTAGGGTAAAAACTCAACATTAAAGATCTTTTTAACGTTTATTGCATTAGGTCTTAGCTTTATAATTTAAAACTATTATTTTTAGGATTAATTTTACAATTTTAAAGTTGCTCTTGTAACTGTATTTCAGTTTTAACTTTAAATGTTAACAGATGTATCAAAATGGCTAACTATCAAGAATAGTTTTTCTGAAAGAATATCTAAAGCAACAAAACCAAACAAACTTAACCAAGTATTGGTTAAGCTTGTAGATATTGTTTATTTTGATTTTAGTAAAGCGTTTGATTCGTTGTGTCATAGTAAACTTTCATCAAAACTGCCTTCTTATGGATTCAGTGGAAATTTATTACTTTGGATTTCTGCTTTTCTAAAAAATAGAAAGCAAAAAGTAGTTATAGATAACGAGTCCTCATCTTATTTAGATGTAATCTCTGGAGTGCCCCAGGGTACCGTTTTGGGACCTCTCCTGTTTTTGCTCTTTATAAATGATTTACCAAATCAATTAAGTGGCGTAACTACCAAGTTGTTTGCGGACGACATTAAAATGTATAATTTTAGGCGTCACAATGAATCAAACTCCGTTTTACAAAAAGCAACAGATGATTTAACTTCTAGGAGTAACAAATGGCAGCTTTAAGTCGCTTTTCAAAAATGTTCTATTATTCATATGGGTAATAAAAATCCTAAGGTACCGGTAAAAATAAACGGTAATGAAATCAAGTCAAGCCAAAATATTAATGATTTAGGCGTTTTGGTATCAAACGATATGAAATTTTCCACTCATTGTGCTAGCATCACTAAAAGACCTCTTGGAGTGTTAAACCTTATATTTAGATGTTTTCAAACTCAAAATCTAGAAGAGATTGTCAGGGCCTATAAAACCTTCGTTCGGCCTATATTAGAATCGACACCCAAATATGGTCTCCATATCTTTTAAAAGATATTGACCTAATAGAAAGCGTTCAACGAACTTTTACACGTAGAGTATTCAGTAGATGCAACCTTCAAATAGGTTTTTCATATCTACAGCGGTTAAATTATTTAGTGCTTCATTCTCTTGAAACGCGCCGAATTAGGTTTGATTTGAAAATGTGTTTTAGTATTATTCACGGTAAAAACGATTTAAAATTTGGAGATTTTTTCGAGTGGGCTGAATTTAGAGGAAAAAATGATCATTACCAACAACTGCGGTTAAAAACGGCTAACAATAATATGATGTTACATTGTTTTGCTTCTCGTACTGCCAACTATTGGAATTCACTTCCTTCAACTGTGGTGCAAATTAATACATTAGCTAGTTTTAAAAAACAAATAGAATGTCTTACCTTTGATAAATTTGCTAAATTTGATAGACACATGTAAGAAGCCGTATGGTTTTTTGTGTTCTCTCCTTTTTATTCACAACAATGTTTTTATCCATGTGCATTGTATTTATTTTCATTTATTGTTTTTATTTAATTATGTCAATGACTTTTCATTTAGGTTTTATAAAGCGAAGCATCTCTTCTATAACTTTATGTGCTTTTCTTATATTAACTTTCTTTATGTATTAAATTTGTGAATAAACATTCTTATTCTTGTTTAAAATTTTCACTCATGTTTCTTTTAAAGTAAAAATATAGTATATTCAAGTTTATATAAGCATAGTTTTTAGGCAGCTAAGAGTGAGGGAAAGGGATGAGGTAGTTGGTTACCGGCGGTAAATTAAATCTTAAATTTTGGGAAGGTTGTATGAAAAATTTAAAAAACTAAAAGAGGTTCAGGGTGTGTCTTGTGGATTTTCAAAACAAAATACTTTAGAGGTGTCAGATTAAAATTCTGGAAGGGAGCCAGATTAAAAAAGAGAACTTTTCTGAGGAGAACTCGATTTTTGTCTAGGAAGGAAGTTTAAAATTTTGAGGTTAAATGACCCCATCATACCTCTCCACTTCATGGATAGAAATCTTATTAACAAATCATGTTTTTGATTGGTGAACACTTTTTTTGGGTTTTTGGTCATTTTTTGGCCAATCATTTTTGGGTGATTTTTCATTTTCCTGGCAAAAACTAACGTTTTGCCGGACCCATACTTTTTGCCGAGCTTCTGTCAGCCAATTTCAGTTTAGCCGCGCCTTAGCTTTAGTACTAAGCCAAAAAACCCTTTAGTACTAAAGCACTTTAGCTTTAGCTTTAGTACTAATGACACCCGTAGTAAGCCGCATTTCTAAGGTTTTCAGCAACTTTTTATATAAGTTTTGGTTTACAATAATTTTTTTAAAATTTATATCAAGAATTTTATAAATCTTAGATTTGGAAAAAAATAGGGCAGAGCTGCGAAATTCCGATTTTTGGTTTATTGAAACTTCGGAAAACGTCATTAAACAATTAGTATTTACGGCAATAAATTTGAAAAACGTCAATAAATAATCATTACTGCGTTAAATTTGGTGTTACAATATCGTATTTAAAAAAAGCAAACTATGGTTTTTAACATATGTTTTTGTTTTAAAATAGTTACTGAAATTTTAAGAAATTCTAAAGCAATAATATTTTGGTGGCATTGAAAACGCGTTTTAAAACATTAATTTTTATTAAAAATTGGACTTACTTCAAATCTCAGTGTTTTCAAATTTTTCAAAATTTTATTTTATAAGTAATTTTTATTAATTTGAATTCCAAATTAATAAATTATATTTTTTGCATAATATTTATGAAAAAATTACAAAATTCTTCCAAAATTTACAAAATTTCAGGGGTTCCACAGGGTTCTGTATTAGGGTTTCTTATCTACATTAATGATATAGTAAATTGCTTAGAAGGTTCCTGCGGCATAAAATTATTTGCAAAATTTTATGCAAAATGCAAAACGGAAAAATTTTTCAAGCCCGAAAAAACAATGACAACAAAGATTTTAAATCTACTTTAAATAAATTTTGCAAATGGGCCAGTGATTGGCAACTAAACATAGCCTATCAAAAATGTAATGTAGTTTCATCAGGAAAAAATTCTATACCCAAAAAAAATTATGAGTTGGCTGGTACAGCAATACAATCTGTAAACGAAATTACCGATCTAGGAATAACATTTAACGATTCGCTCAAATTACACATTGTTCAAAATTAGCTGCAAAAGCGTATTCTCGAGCATGCTTGATTTTAAAATGTTTCAAAACTAACAATCCATTTTTATTTATCCGTGCGTTTAAGACATACGTAAGGCCCATCTTAAAATCTAACACTCCAGTATGGAATCCGTACCTACTTAAAGACATCATAAACTTGGATAAAGTACAAAAATTTTTTACCCGTGCGGTATGTTTTAGATGTAATATCCCATTTGATAGCTACTCAGATCGTTTAAATTATTTCTTTTTGGAATCTTTAGAACTAAGAAAAGTAAAACTAGATTTATACATGGTCTATAACATAGTATATGGCCTTGTAGATCTAAAACTTGAAGACTTTTATAAATTTAGCGTTTCAAATCATTGTTTGAGAGGTCATAATTTAAAACTACAACGAAATCATTTAAGTAAAATAAATTGCCATAAAATTTTTTTTAGTCAAAGAGTAATAAATGCACGGAATTCCCTTCCATCAAATGTTGTAAAATGTAAGAATATAGTTAAATTTAAAAAATTATTGTATGACGTATGTTTAAAGATGTTTTGTAAACTGTATTAATTTCTTAAATAATATGCTCTTAAAAGTTTTGCAGGTTTGGGAGGTAAATGAGTGTAAAAATTACCTTTACCTTCCCACTTACCTTTTAGTTTCAAATTGCTATGTAAATTTGTCTGTATGTTACTACATGACTATATATGTATGTACATTTATTGGCAAGTAAATTTATTCAATTCAAAAGCAATCATAAAAAATGGCTCTTTTTTCTGAAGTAGAATAAAAATAAAGTCTGCACTGCAGTGCAGATTTTTTAGCTGATGTTATGGAAAGAAGCTTCATTGTTAATTTGTGGTCAAAATTTCTTCGTTATGCAAAATTTTCCTTAAAAATTTAACTCTGCTCTAATGAAATAGCTGTCTTAATTAAATTTTGATACTGAAGTTTAAGAGAGTACTAAACAACTCTCTAAAAAGTTGCCCTAAAAAATTCGTTGGAAAAAAAATTAGTAAAACACATTTTACCAAAATCAACGAAATAAGTTAATGACCCAGAGTGTTTCTACAATAATAATGGATTCAACGAAAAAAAATCGTAAAATTAACTATGTAAAATCTTGTTAAATTTTTTAATTACATATTAAACATACTATTTTATCGCGTGCCGCTGTGCCGCTGTGCCTATTTTAGTTTTATGTTTATTGGTAACGATTTTAACTGATTTAAAACACGAAAAATATTGCTATATAAAATTAGTTTGACTGGTTTTAAAGTTTTGCAGTATGTGATGTGACTTTTGCTCTATTTTTGTTATAAATACAACAGTAATGATGAGTTTGCTTAAAATTATTGAAGAACCATTATTCTTTTAATAAACTAATAAATTCCTTGGCCCAAAAAAAATCCAGAAGCGTCGTTCAGTATAAAACAAATTTCTTGTGTGTGCAGTGCGCGCACTGCTTGTGCACAAACAACATACAGTGCAGTGTGTGCAGTGTGTGTGCAGTGCACACAGAGCTTGTACACACTGTGCACAAGCTTTAACTCTCTAGTGTGAAGTGTTTAAATTTCTCCTGGGTTGTTCTAGTTTTTGCAGCGCTTTATTTTAAAAAAAGTGTGAAGTCTGCACTTTTATTCACTAAACAAATTGAGGTCAAATAGAGAAAAGAAATTTTCGACTTTTAATTTAAAAAAACATATATTTTTAGCGACGTAACCACTACCATAGTATCACTTTTTTTACGTCACTACCATAGTATCACTTTTTTTTACCCGTGAAACAGTTAAATAAAAAAGAGTGGATAAGCTTTTGGTTTGATGGAGGGGGGTTCCACAACACTTAATGACTTCCAGAAATTAAATTTTAGCGGTTACAACTGTAATTTTATATTTTTGAAGACAGGACTTATAATAATTTTTTAATAGTTCTCTGGCAAATAATAAACTCATAAAAACCACTTTTTAAATGAGCGGATCTTTTCCCGTTAAAAAATTCGTAGAAAATTAATAACTTCTCCGTTAAGTTAACTAAACCCTTTTAAAGTAGAAAAAATAAGGCTTTAAAGATTTTTATAAAAGCCGCCTAAAAATGGCTAGTCACACAAACCCTTTAGGTAATTTGTAAATAATACGTTGTTCAGTCAAGTTACAGCAGCATAGCATTACTTTTTACCTCTTTTAACTAAAGCTTTTTATTAAAGACTCTAAAAAAGAATAGCTAACAACTTTGAAAAAACTAATTATAATACATAATTCTATCTCTTCAAAATTTACCTTAAAAAATAACTACTCAACAACTTACTACTTAAATAATTACATAAAAAATCAAAGTAGGTTACTATTTACTTAACTTCTCAATTTGAATTTCAGTTAACTATTTAACTGCCTACTTTATATTTTAGAACTAGTTAATCACCTACTTCACTAAATACTTGTTATTTTCGTTAAATATAATATCACTACCGAAATTGCCTAAAAAAACCTTTTAAGATTGTCAAAGCAAAACCTTTCAGTTTTTAAAAGAATAATTTTGGATTGTTGAAAAGTCTTTTAGACTTGTTCTTTTTGACACTTTGGACAAAATATGAACTGGCTTTAAAAAAATTTTTTTGACTTCGTCCTTTGAACTCTATCTACCTAGTGTTGTAAAAAGTTATTTTTACTTTTATTTAAACTATTGAAAGTAACGGATTTTGGATTACTTTTACTTTTACTCGATTTTTTAAATTTCAATTACTTTTACTTTTACTCCTACTAAGATTTTTTCTCGCAAATACTTAACTTAATTTATGTAAGATTTAAGTAATTTTTACGAGACAATTCTTTACTTACTACTTACCAAGATTCCCTTCCTTACTTTTACTTTTACTTTACTTAAATAAAATTTTAAACGTTACTTTACTTTTACTTTACTTAAATAAAATAATCACAAATTACTTTTACTCTTATTTTACTTAAATTAAAGTTTTTCGAATGATTTTACATTTACTTAAATAATTGAAAATCATTACTTCACTAATCTGGACCTAGTGTTTTCATTTTTTAACACTTTAGGCAAAGTAGGATCGAACCTATAAATTAGAGGAAAAATTACATTTTGTTATAAAAAAACGTCTTAACCCGGTAAGGACGGGGTGCCTGAATTAGGAAAAACTTTTTTTACCTGCCTCCTACCTACCTCCATCAAAAACTTTGCTGCCTCCTACCTGCCTCCCACCTGCCTCCACCCTTGCAGCTACCTGCCTCCAAGGCAGTTTTAGCTGCCTCGGACCTGCCTTCTAACCTGTATATGCTTCAACATAGGAGGCAGGGTCACCTTCCTCCTACCCGCCTCGAGTCATCCAGAGGCAGGCTCAAGATCCGCCCTTACCAGGTTAAAAACTTTTTAAACAGCAATTTTCCCAAATGCATAAAACTTAATGTGAGCTGTAATGAGTCATAGTGGAGTTTATACGTAAAAACTCAACAGAGTTTGGCCGAAAAAATGTGACCTGATTGCCAAAAAACTTTGGGACGATTACACGAATAAGGAGGATAATGATGATTACACATACAAACCTATTGATTTTAATTATGATATTTATTAAATTAAAATTATTAATTAATTAAATATTATTAATTAATTAAATATTAAATTTCATATTCTGTTTCAAAGAACAAGCCAGAATACCTTTTTTGAAAATTTTTGTGAGGTTTTTTGTTATATTGGTTTGGTTTGATTTTATTGGATGTTGGTTTTGATTTTAGTTTTATACGGTGGTAAATTTGGAACGTCTAGAATTCTGAAGGCAAACAAGCAAGCTTTTATTTAGAATATTACCATTTTGATGCATAAAAAATGTTTTACAATTTTATGATGATGTTTAAATATTATAATCTGTTTAAACTGAATCTACAAAATACTTTTTTTTAATTTTTGTTTTTTATATGATTTGGGTTTAGCTTATTGGACGTTCGCTTTGGTTCCTAACTTTACTGTGCTAAGTTTGTGGTGTCTAAAATTCCAAAATTAATCAAGAACCTTTTAAAACATAAAAAATCAAGTTTTTAAGTTTATGAAAAAATTTTTAAGATATTTTTGTTTTTTTTTATACAAAAAAAACTTCGCGCTAACAGAATTTGAACCTTATTCCAGCCTCAGTCAGCACCTAAACAACTGACATGCCAAAAATTCTCACGTCACGTAGTCACCAAGATAAATAACGACTTACCTTTATTTGGCTTCAGCGAAAACTGCCGCAAATTGTCAAAAGTAAACTATCAAAATTTAAACATGATAATTTTAAAAGTTTTTATGCTTTATGTCTCAATTATTATACAGACAATTAAGTTTAGTGGGTAATTGGTTTTAAGCTTTTTTTTGACATTAATTGTAATGATAAAACGGATTTTGTTCAAGATTTCTTGATTGTTGCAATAGCACAAATGGAAAAATTTAAAGATAAATTTTATAATTTTAATATATTGAACTATACTAATTACAGAATCCCAATTTAGCCAATGAAGGAAATACACCTAAATCAAGAACGAGAACTTGGTCAAAAACTTTTTCAGCATTTTTCAGAGAAAACATTTTTTCATTTTTTAAATTTTAAACAAAAATAAGCGCTAAAAGATTTAAAACTTTAGTTTTTAGACGTATTGGATGTTCCTCTCGTATTGGATTTTTAGACGTATTGAATGGATATAGACGTATTGGACATTTTAGACGTTCCCCCCAGTTTTGCCCCCAGTTTGCCTCCAGTTTTAATCCCAGTTTTAAAATTCAAAAAACACATTTTAAAATGATTTATTTCTTTATAATTGTGTACCAAAAACTACAAAAACTATTTGCAGTATTTTCTTTTATTTCTAAATACTAATTAAGTGATTTTTAAAAAGGTTATTTTTCTGGCGTAAAATATGAATTATTTTCGCATAGGTGACGGTAAAAAATCTCCATTTGAACACCGGCGTCCATTCGGTGCTCACTGGAACCCCTGTTGTATAAATATTTATATAGCGTGAAAGAACTTGAACAATTACACCGTTGTCTATTGCGTCCTCACTGGAACCTTTTTAAATCAGCACGCCGAGAGCTTTAAAATGATATATTACTCGCCTATGTAGTAGGGCTGTGTCAAAAGTTGGATGTTTAGGGGTCAGCCATTGCAGTGCCTTAAGGCATCAAAAAATTTTTGGGACTATCACCAAAATGTAGAGCTTAAAATTCCACAAAAGTCCCTCCGGTCTCAAACCTTTGGCTCAAACAGTTTTTGAGAATGATGCCGAAATATGCACATCTGCCCCCATACAAAGATTTTTAGCAAAAATCGTAGAATTAACCCCCTTTAACCTCTCGGGATACCCGACCCAGGTAGGTTACCCTTAACAAATTATATGTTTTTGAGCTGAAAATGTATATGCAATCTGCACAAAAATTTTCAGACGTAAGGACCCATATGATAAAAAGTGAGAAATTTGGCTGAAAAAAATTGACCCTAAATTTCGGGGGTGTCCGGGCTAACCCCCTAAAATTTTTAAAAAAAAATTTTTCAGGAGGTAGCCAAAAATACAAGGACCTTAACGCAAGATATTTGCATTTTGATCGCGTCGCGTTCAAAAATTATAAGAGCGCAAACAAAAATTTTTTGTCAAAATTTTTCCAGTGTCGCTAAAAAAACAGAGATTAGACAACAAGTACAGTGTAAACAGGTAAAAAAACCAGCACTTATTTACCATTGCAAAGAAAATCAATATACAAGTAAAACATACAAAAAATACATACAAAGATAAAACAAATACATTTAAAGAGGACCAATGGAAACAACTGAAAAATGCTAACTAACTGTATAACATTATGTAAATTTACTGAGCGAATTATTATTAATATACAGTAGTGTGTTAACAGTTTGACTCGATATAATATACAGCTAAAACTTTTGTCAAGTAATTGTATTTACAAGATAATAAGTATATTCTTGTTTAGAGTTCTAAGTTAAAATTTTAGATTTGATTAATAATTTTTTATTCAAGACCAAATGCTAAATATAAAAGTAAGAAATAAATAGAAGCTTAGAATCCTCCTCTTTTAAAGATGTGGTACCTTAATGATTTTTTGTGAAAACCCTACATCTACCCCCAATATCCCACAAAAATTCTTTTATCAAAATATTTCCAGTAGTTCAGGAGATATGACCCGCCAAAATGGCGTTTTTTCTGAACTTTAAAGATTGCTCAATAAGCATAATAATTTAAGTTTAAAAATATCCACTCAAAGAAAAAGGCTGTGGTTGACCATGACGTATATGCAAATTTCATTTAACACAAATATAACTATATAACTAAGCCATATGCAATTTTTTTAAAACAATCATAACGCGGCCAAATAAAATCTATATGACTTAAAAAATTCGAAACATAGGTAAAACTCATAAAGGAGAATCGATTGGTAGCGATGTTTTTTGATTTGACATTTGTGCGGTTTCGGTAATGTGGTAAGTGTTTACCTTTGATTTAAATATGTTTAACGAAGGTAAAACAAATACAATAAAATTAAAACATATAGACAAGACTAATTAGTTTTCTACCCAGCTAGGAGAATTCACATGGGAACTCTGAAGCCGGTGTTTATTTTGTGCTAATTTTCTAAAGAATACTCACTGTTAATTTAATTTTTTTCCTTATTTTAATATTTTAATTTATCATAAAACGTTGAAAAATTAAGGCAGAAATAACTTGTTTAAATTAGAATATCTAACATTACGGATGATTTATACAAAAGTTTGACAACTGTTTAAAGTTTAATGATAGTAACTATAATAATTGAACTATGGTCTATGTCTACTGTAGCGTTAGAGAGATATGCTCACCTGATACTCTCTAAAACTTCTTACTGATTTTGACTTTTCGAATTGCATGCTATAACAGTAATAATATCGTACATCATCAACCAAAACGGTTTTTTACTGGCATACCAGTAAAAAAATACTGATTGCGTCAGTAACCAGTAAAAAAATTGCCGGTTTTACCGGTAACCAGTAACTTAAAGAGTGTTAAAGTTACTGGTTACCGGTGAAACCAACAATTGTTTTTAGATTTCTGACGCAACCAG
>JASAMX010003505.1:0-27665 GCA_030248175.1 Microlaimidae sp. YZB2_3 | reverse complement strand
TATGTACTTGGTTCGTTACATTGTCTTGCTCTTGAAAAAATTGGCTGTTGCTTTTTCGATGTTCCAGTGGGGTTTTGCTGCGCACCCTCGGTGGGGTTGGGGCAAAAAGGGACAGGCGGAGGGTTCCGCTTGATACTTTTCATCCCCTCTTCCAGCCGTTGATTAGTTTTTTTTAACGTTATATAAACGCTTTTTGTTTTCTGAAAACGTGGAAATGCAGTTCCCCATCAAGGACATTGACTGCGTCATCTGCTTTTCCAATTTTGAGGGGGGCGGGTTGTACGTTTTTTTAGACCACAAGGAAGCACAGGGGTAAAGATAAAAAATTTTACGAGCCCCAAATCGCTCCAATAAGTAACGGGTGAAAAGGGCTTTTGTATAATAGAGCCTTTGAAATAGTTTTTATAAGCATGCGCAGCGACTGACGCGATTGCAGGAATTTGCATATGATGGTGCGTTTGAATCAGGCGGAATGACAACCTTTTTTAAAACGACAAAAATACTAAAAGAAATATATGACCTACCACACACTGTCCGCCACACCTAACATTTAACGGGTAAAAAGGGGTCCAGCCGGTATAATAGACCCTTTTCCGCCGGATTTATGCGGAATTTTAAGCTCTACATTTTGGTGATAGTCACAAATTTGTTTGATGCTCTAAGGCACTGCAATGGCTGACCCCTAAAAATAAAACTTTTGACACAGCCTTTCTACATAGGCGAGTAATATATCATTTTAAAGCTCTCGGCGTGCTGATTTCACAAATATAAAAAAATTTGCTCTAAATGGTCGGGTAACCATAATACGGACCTCTTTGTACCTTCAAAATTAGTAAAGGGTGATTTTTTTGTTTTTATTATTTATAAGTCGTAATTATATTCGTTTGAAAGCTCTATGCGTGCCGATTTTAAAAATATTCATTTTAGGCTAAAATTTTTTATGGTTACCCGGTTACATACCCCCAAATACCCTTAAGTTTGAAAAGTAGTATTTTTGCCATTTTTTTCATTTTAAGTGACGTGTTTATACTCATATGAACGCTCCCAACGCACTGATTTCAAAAATATATATTTTTTAAATTTTGTTCAGTGGTTACCCAATTAATGTAATTCAGTGCACCCATTAATGTACCCCTTAAAATTCTTAATAGGTGATTTTATTATCATATCGTCATGTTTGTACTCATATCAAAGTTCTCGACAAGCTGATGTCAAAAAAAAAAAATTTTTAACTCGATTCACTCAATAGTTACCATTTTTACAATCCACAATGTACCCCCAAAAATTTTTTGGGGGTTATTTTTATATTTTTACACAAAAATTTTCAGATGTAAGGTATTTCACTCATATGATAAAAAGTGAAAAAATTTGACCAAAAAAAATTAACCCTAAATTTTGGGGGTTTTGGGGCTAACCCCCCAAAATTTTTGGAAAACTTTTTTTTCAGGAGGTAACCAAAAGTACAAGGACATTAACTCAAGATATTTTCATATTGATTGCGGGGCGTTCAAAAGTTATAAGAGCGCAAACAAAATTTTTTTTGTCATAATTTTTCCAGTACTGCTAAAAAAAAGGCGTTTGGCGCTACAAAACGTTAGTCACAGGAGTTGCAGAAAATACCTGAGATTCAATCAATCAACTGATGAACCTGCGGGATGACCGTCGGGTAGATAAGAAGATTAAGTGAAACATCAAACAACGGGTGAGTATGATGAGAAATACAAGGAGTGAGTAGAATATTTTTAGATGCGATAGAAAAAATCGAGTTGGAGGTGGCGTGTGCATTTTTGTTAAAATTATATATAATGCTTCACGATGTACTATTTTAGAAATTTGTGATGATATTGAGGTCGTTGCAATCGATTTTTCGCAATATAAATCTTCAAAAATTAGGTTCATTTGCTTATATCGAACGCCGCAAACTGCTCAAAAGAGGATAAAATTATTTTTTAACTCCTTCGTGATATTACTGAAAGTTTTAAAGGTTAAATTGTTTTTGTAGGCGATTTTAATCTTTCAGGCATTAATTGGAGCAGCTCAGCAGTCTTTTCTAACAACAATAAGGAAAAAGAATATTTCACCTTTTTTGCTAAATTTGGGTTAACTCAAATGGTAACTGAACCCACCAGAAATAACAATGTGTTTGATTTAGTTTTAGTAAGCGACAAACAGATGTTTAATAATGTCTCAGTCTTACCAGGTTTTTCAAATACTGATCACAACTCCGTTCATTTTAAACTTAATATTGACATTTTTCCACAAATTCAAAATTCTAATTCTAAACTCGAATGCCACCAGGAAGCGACATTACTTAAACACTGAATGTTGTTGGGGTAAAGCCAGCAGTTTATTTCAAATCCATTTCCAAATACTTTAAATGGTTAAAATAAAAAATAAAAATAAAAAATGTACCAATTTATATCTGAAAACGTCATTTATTGTGCAGAAAGATATTAAAAAATCATGAAAAAATTACTTTCTGTTATAATATATGTTTTTTACCGTTGTTTTTATATTAATATATTCATATAAAATAAATATTAAAGATTTTGTATAAGATTTTGGCCCATCTTATGTAAATTACAAAATGAACTGACTCAGTTTGCTACATTTAAATTAAAACAAAATTCAAAACATTTAACATTTATTCTAGCTCTATTGAGTTCAGGCCGGGTAATAAAATTAATCTTCAAAATACAATGGACATTTCCGTTATTGTTTTTGTAATTATTCTGCGCGGCGGCTGTCGCGACCGCTATGTCGTTTCTACAGTGCCGTTGAGTTTAGTTTGCATGGTGCGTGGGTACCAGATTTTACCAAAGGCGATTATTAAACGTTAACATTTTTTTTGATGAATGTAGATTGGGAGCATTTATTTTCATTTTGCTCATCGGTTGAAGAAATGTGGCAGTGTTTTAAAAAATTTCTATTTGAAGGCATTAGATTACATATACCTTTTAAAAAACAAAATCACAGAGTTAATAAAAAACCATATCATTTTCTGTTTATAAGCTTCAAAATAAAAAGAAAGCGGTGTGGCGTAAATACAAAAAGGAAATAAATAGAACCGAATACAAACTTTTGTGCAAAGAATATAAACAACTTATTAAAAACTACCATATGAGTCTAGAAGAAAGAGTTTTAAATTCAAAAACTTTGAAAAATTTTTACAAATTTGTTAATAGTAAAATTAATATTCGCGAACAAATTCCTCCTTTACTAAAAGATGATGGTTCTTACGCCATCAATAATAAAGACAAAGCAGAATTGTTTGCGCAATACTTTAGAAAACAAAACAAAATATCGATATTATATATTTGGATTTTGCTAAAGCATTTGATACAGTATCTCATCAAAAACTTTTGCATAAGCTAAAAAATTTTGGAGTGACAGGAAGAATGCTTAGATATATTAGACATTTTAAGGTTGTTATAAATAATAAAGAGTCTTCTCTGTACAATGTCTCCAGCTCAGTTCCTCAGGAGTCCGTTTTAGGTCCTTTTTTGTTTTTGATCTATATTAATGTTATAGTGAATTGCGTTAGTTATTCACAAATAAAACTCTTCGCAGATGATGCAAAGGTTTACATAAGTTTTTCCCCTGAAGACGAGGAAAATAAAATAGCAAGACAAGAAGATCCAACAAGGATTGCTAAATGGTTTGCTTTGTGGCAGCTTCAGTTGGCTAAAAATAAATGTGAAGTTCTTCACGTCAATTCGAGGAGAGACAAAGAAAAATAAGGACTGTATCATTTGAAATAAAAATCTTACCAAAATACAAGTGGCAAAAGACTTAGGTATCTATGTGTCTGAAACAATGAAATTTTCTTATCACTGCAATATAGTTTCTAAAAAAGCTCTGAGAACTTCATCACTCTAATAACATTAATAACTTGACTCGCGCGTACACTACGTATGTGAGACCTATGTTAGAATATGGCATTGCGATTTGGAATCCATATTTAAAGCAGGATATTGACTTAGTTGAACGTGTCCAGAAAAATTTCACACGAAGACTGTTTAAAAGATGTAATCTTCGGTATACAAGCTGTGACAATGAGTTGAAATTTCTGAAACGACAGAAGCTAAGTGACAGACCTAATATTATAGATCTTTCAGAATGTTATAATATTATTCACACCAAAACCAATATTGACCCCAATGATTTTTTCTATTTCAATCGAAATTGTACTAGAGGTCATTCATTTAAACTAAAAATGCAAAAATCTAGAATAAATACTCGTAAGTTCTTTTTAGCAATAGGATTGTTTCCAAATGGAACGCTCTTTCTGAAAAACAAGTTTCCGCTAAATTGTTAAAAGAATTTAAAAACAGTATCTCAAACGGCTCATAATAGTGCTTATCAATTTAAGCCTTTGGGTCGTTTTCCAGTAAACCACGTTTTTATGTTTGTGTTGTGATCGCGATATGTTCGCACAGTTTATAAATATTAAAATTATGATCACTATAATAATAATTTCATGGTTTTGTTCTTTTATTTTTAGTAACGGGAATAAACTTGAATTGACTTTAAAAAAATAAAAATTAAAAAATTAAAAATATTAGGGTTCTTTTATTAATTTATAAAAGCAGGAGGTTTTGACAAGTTTGGGTTTAGCTGAGCGGATTATGTTACACAAGATTTGTGACGCTTCTTAACATGAGTTTTATGACGCATGTTTAGTTTATGTTATTTTTAAATAGGTTTTACTAGGGTGGTTGTTTGATTGATTGCCTAAGTGGTTTGTTTACAACTATTTACAATAGTGTTATTTAAAAGATAAAAAGATTTATTGCATGGTATGATATACAGTAGTACATATATACACTTATGACAATAAATTTAGTTTGAAAAAATAAGAATACATAGTATACAATAGTCATAAAACAAAACACAATGATAAAAAAGGTGGGTACAGTACAGAGCAATTTTTTTCTCAGAAAATAAAAAATTTTGGTCGATTTTTTTAAAGTTTCTTTGTTGAGTTTTGATTTAAAAACCTTAACGGAACATGATCTAACTATATCTTGGTTAAGTGAATTTCAGATGGTGCAAACCCTAGAAGAAAAGAAAAATTTACGCAAATTTAAGGTAGAAAAGGAATTTTTAGTTTTATATCGTGTCCCCTTGTTCTATTAGCGCAGTTGTATTCAAAAAATTCAGACGAAGTTGCGTCAATAGTACTATGTAATATCTTATAGCAAAATACTAGATCATTTCGAATTCTTCGTAATTCAAGACTTTCCATTCCTAACGCTGATAAACGTTCACTGTAATTGGAGTAAACATCTTGCATAAAGTTTCCTAGTAAACAAGCGCTGCACATTTTCGATTTTTTCAATATTTTTTTAAGTAAGGTGACCAAACCGGAGTCTCGTACTCAAGCAGTGGACGCACAAACGTTGTGTAAGCGCGGAATAAAATATCTTTGTTTTTTGTGCAAAATATTCGAAATATCAAGGAAACTCTTGCCGAAGCTTTTTTGCTATGTTTACACAATGTGACGTTGATTTCAGGTCATTGTAAAGTAGGATTCCAAGGTCTTTTATTTGATTTACATTTTCTAAAATTTTATTGTCTAATTTAAAATTTGGGGCATTATTTTCACGGCCCAAACAAAAAGTAGAGCATTTATCATAAGCAATGCAAAGCTGCCACTTTTTTGACCAGCTAGAAAATTGTTTTAAGGTCTTTTCGAAATTCTTTGTGCTTTCATTTTTTTCTCTTATGTTATAAAGTTTGGTATCGTCTGCATAGATTTTAGCAATTGTACCATTTTCCAAACATTCAGGCATGTCATTGATAAACAACAAAAAAAGCAAAGGTCCAATGACGCTACCTTGAGGCACGCCTGAGGTTACTGGAACAAAGTCTGAAATTTAATTTTCTACAAAAACGCATTGTCTACTATTCGACAAATAACTAGCAAACCAAGCTAATAATTCATGATTAATACCATATCCTTTTAGCTTAGTTAAAAGTTTGGAGTGCGAAACACTATCAAAGGCTTTTTTTATAATCAATATATACGCAATCGATAAGTTTTTTATTGTCTAAAGCTAAAGTCCAGTCGTTTAGAGTGCTTAATAACTGCAGACCCGTAGAACGCCGAGCCAGAAAACCATATTGTTGCTTAGTAATGAGTTTGTGTTTATACAAATAGGATAACGTTTCGTCATGGATAATTGATTCCATAATCCTACAGGAAATATGTTATGTGTTATTTTGTACGTTATCTAAAAGTTAGCATATAAAATATTGCATATAACAAGCACACATATTTATATAGTAATGTGTGGGTATGTATATATATGTATGTATGTGGGCATATGTATGTATGTGTATGCATGTATATGAATTTATATGTATATGTGTGTAAGTAGGTATGTGTATGTAGGTATATATATGTACGTATAATATACGTACGTGTGCATGTGTGTGTATGTATGTATATATACAAAATATGCTAGTTTGGTGGTTATGTATTTGTGTATGTATATACATATTATTGTGGGTATTAGCAACAGCCAATTATAGCATATTCCTTTTACTATATAAAATTATATATATCAACAATATTAATAAATTCTAACAATATTCATTTAAATATATTATTACACACATTGGCGTAAAAACATAAGCAATCTAAGTACAACCACATATTTAATATATAAAATAAGTAATTTATTCATATAATCTGTATTAATATGTAGATTATCAGGGTATTATACGGTATTTACACTTATGTAACCTATTAAAAATCATATACAATATTCATAATTTTAAATTTAAAAACTTCCCTACTTTGTTTCCTATTAAGGAAATTGGTCTATAGTTTGAAGCTAAGCTAGCTAAGCCTTTTTTATAGATAGGAACTACAATTGCGTCACCCCAAAAATTAGGAACTGTGCTAGACATCATGCTCATTTCAAAACATATTGCGAGCGTTGGAGACATAGTTTCCCAAACATTTTTCCAACAATACGATGGAATACCGTCAGGAGAACTTGATATTTTAGGAGGCAACTTTTTCATTTTTTTTTGCGACAACATTTACTGGAAAACGTAGTGAATTTAAGCCAACGTTTTCAGGTACTTTTCTGTTAAAATCAGGAGTGGTACCATTATCTTTTGTGAAAACGCTACTGAAAAATAAATTTAAAAGTTTTGCTTTTTCTACCGGGTCTACAGCTAGGCTACCGTCTTCTTTTTTTAACGGTGAAATATCAGAGTTTACTTTCATTTTGGACTTAGCATAATTATAAAAGTTGTTTATATTGTCAGAATTAATTATGTTTTGTTCACATTCCTCATTATAGTCATTTACACATTCTTCATAAGTTTTTGCGCAAGTTTTGTATAAATTTTTACCAATTTTAGTTCGTTTTGATAGTCTATAAAGATGGCGTTTGCATCTATAAAGCCTTTTTATTGCCTTAGGGTATTCAATTCGCTTTACCCGATTTTTGGTTAATGTTACAAAATTTTCTATGCAAAAACGATTGATTTCGCAAATTTTATTATACAGCTCATTTATGGAGCCAGCTGAAGCTACTATAGATTTCCAATTAACAATTTTAAGGTAATCGTTAACTGCCTTAAAATCCGCTTTTTTAAAACTTCTAAAAGTATTAATTTGTTTTTTTGCTCCCGTCGGATGAATATCAAGTAAAAAATCAACACTAAGATGGTCACAGTTAGACGTAAATGGTTCGGATACTTTCAAGTTTAAAATGGATTAGCTTCTGTTAGATAAAACTAAGTCAAGAGTATTTCCAGAATTATCAGTGGGTTCTTTTACAAATTGAGTGTATCCATTTTGTATACAAATCTCCAAAAACATTTCGTTAACCAAGGTGGTAAAACACCCGGAAAGCAAAGTGTTTGTTCTCCAACATATTTTTGGGAAATTAAACTCCCCGCATAACACAAACGGTTGTTCCACTGCACTCAAAAACTCTATAAGTTCGCCAAGTAATTTTAAAGTATATACTTTCTGTTCTGAATTTATTTTCGCATTACAAGACCTGTAAACACATATGACTCGTTGTTTATTATTTTTGTTAAATATATCAAAACAAACCACTTCTAACTCTGCATATCTTTTTGGTATTTCGACTTGAACTGTTTTTAGTGACTTTTTAATAAAAACGCAGACTCCGCCACCAGTTTGTTTAGCTCGGTCGAGCCTTATTACAGTGTAATTATCAGTAAGCAGACAAGCATTTGAGACAGTACTATCTAGCCACGTCTCTGTGACACATAAAAGGTCCAAATTGTTTAAGGCTAAAACACCTAAAAGTTGTGGGATTTTGTTTTTCAAACTACGAGCATTACTTAATTTACACGAAAGACCTGTACTCACAGTTACCTAGCTATTACTTATTTTGTTAAACCAGGGAGCAACATAAAAATCATCGGGGCTAAAACCAACATATTTGACGTAAAACTTTTTTTCTCCTGCTTCGGAGTTTTTAGCTTCGCACTCATTGTATAACCAAAGGTGAATAATACGATGATTCGGGACAAAGGTGTGACACTCGTGTTTAACAAACGCGGCCATGCGAAAGACAACCAGCGGACGGACGGGTGTCATCGTGATGGACAGGTGTCATCGTGACGGACGGGTGTCATCGTGACGGACGGGTGTCATCGTGACGGACGGGTGTCATCGTGACGGACGGGTGTCATCGTGACAGACAGGTGTCATCATGACGGACGGGTGTCATCGTGACGGACGGGTGTCATCATGACGGACGGGTGTCATTGTGACGGACGGGTGTCATCGTGACGGACGGGTGTCATCGTGACGGACGGATGTCATCGTGACGGACGGGTGTCATCGTGACAAACAGGTGTCATCATGACGGACGGGTGTCATCGTGACGGACGGGTGTCATCGTGACGGACGGGTGTCATCGTGACAGACAGGTGTCATCATGACGGACGGGTGTCATCGTGACGGACGGGTGTCATCATGACGGACGGGTGTCATTGTGACGGACGGGTGTCATTGTGACGGACGGGTGTCATCGTGACGGACGGGTGTCACGATAAATAGTTTGAAAACCATGTTTCTAAAGATATTTATTTAATCTTCTTGGCTGGCTTCCAAACACTTAGCTAAGCGTTCTCAAGAAAGTAATATACATTTAGTGCATAAATAAAAAGAATATACTTTACAGTGAGAACATAAGTCACTTAGTTTTAAAGAAATGTAGTTTGACAGAATAATTACCTTTTTTGAAACATCTTTTAAGGTTTTAATGGGTTTTTTCTACACATATTCAGGTGTTATTTTGAGTACCGAGCGAAGGGGGATAAATGTTTACTGGATGTATTTAATGAGCCTTCTTCCTTTTCTTTAAAAAAAATAATAATAAAGTGGCAAATAAAAAAAATCCCCAAAATCAAAACAAAATGACAAAGGATTATGGAATAAATTGTTAAAAACCTTGAATATATTTTATATTTTACAAATTAAAGGATTGTAAAGAACACAACAAATACATATTTTGTATTTTTTATAAATAAAATGAACATAAACTAACACATTTTTTATAAAAAAATACCGCTGATTTGTCGGCCTTTTAATGCAAAATAAAGTTTAGTTTACATTATTTTTAAAAATTCCCCAAAAAACCAAAGAAAAGTAAAAATATTGCCTGAAAACATAGGTGGTTGCAAACAGCCGTTTATATTACGCTTTTAGGCGAACTCCTTCATAATTACGGTAGCGCAGTGGATGGTCTTTGGATACGCATATAAGGGTTCTAAGTTTGATAAGTTCGAAGCCCTCAGGGGCGGGTCCACTAAACGCGTGCTGACTAGGTGCTATCTTAGCACGTTGTTTAAAACTCTTGTTAATGTTTTAATTTCTGGGTTTTTTTTTGAGAAAACTTTTGGGACTCTTTTTTTTTAGATAGAATAAATTAATATTAAAGAGTTTTATGCATATTTGTTTGAAATAAAATTTAATAAAGCCTTAAACCGTAGTTAGGAGTTTTGCTAACCCGTAACTAGGGGTTATTGCTTTAATAGTTTGTATATACAAGAAATATGTATAAAATTTAATAAAATATCAATTTGTGCCATGCAAACAAAAAGTTCTGTTAGATTTTTCGAGAAAAAACTCAAAAATTAAAACATTAACAAGAGTTTTAAACAACGTGCTAAAATAGCACGTAGTCAGCACGCGTTTAGTGGACCCGCCCCAGTAGTCGTGGTTTTTCTCGCCTAGGCATATTTCTAACATAAACATTAATGTTTAATATCATTTATTTATCTTTTTACATGAAAAAAAAACAAATGAAAATAACAAATACTTATTTTGAAGAAACTACAATTGTGCACATTTGCATGTCATATCCCTTTGCTTCTTTCACGTATCATTTTTAAACTAAGCTGAAAATTTTTTGTTCCTGATTATTTTTTAAACAAATAGTCCTTTTAAGTAATTGTGGGCATATTTTTCATATTTTTTAATTTATTTTATGACAAGATTAATACAAATGTAACTTCTTATTTTGTTTTCGCGGTTTTTTTATATTAAAAGAGGTCAAATTTGCCCTTATTTAAATTATTTAAATTTGTATGAATGTGATTTTATACTAGCATAATAATATATTTGTGTTATTTATTCTGGTTTTCACGCAGCATCTGTTGCATTTTGTCGCTTATTCGAGTTTTAATAAAAGGTACGGTATTAAATTGTAAAAGTTTTTGAAAGTCGGCCAGCAAGACAAAATATATTTAGAAACATGGTTTTCAAAGCATTTATCGTGTACACCCGTCCGTCACGATGACACCCGTCCGTCACGATGACACCCGTCCGTCACGATGACACCCGTCCGTCACGATGACACCCGTCCGTCACGATGACACCCGTCCGTCACGATGACACCCGTCCGTCATGATGACACCTGTCTGTCATGATGACACCCGTCCGTCACAATGACACCCGTCCGTCACGATGACACCCGTCCGTCACGATGACACCCTTCCGTCACGATGACACCCGTCCGTCACGATGACACTTGTCCGTCACGATGACAACCGTCCGTCACGATGACACCCGTCCGTCCGCTGGTTGTCTTTCGCATGGCCGCGTTTGTAAAACACGAGTGTCACATTTTTGTCCCGGATTATCGTATTGTCCACCTTTGGTATAACTCAGTGAGGCGTTGTCTTTCCGCCTGAATGTTTATTAGTAACGTTTTACGACAGAAAGAATTGACCGCGTTGTGGTGAAGATTGGCATAAAAATTACGATAAAGGTCTATTCATACTTATGACAAAACGTCCTTTGGACAAAGTCCAAAGGACAAACCAAAACGTCTTTTGGACAAGCCAAAACGTCCTTTGGACTTTGTCCTTTGGACGAAGTATGAACGCTACTCAGAATTTGTCCTTTGGACAAAGTCCAAAGGACAAAATCTAAAGGGAAAAGTCCAAAGGACAAGAAGTATGAATACGTTGTTCTTTGGATTTTGTCCTTTGGACAAAGTCCAAAGGACAAAGTCCAAAGGACTTTTCCCTTTGGACTTTGTCCTTTGGACAAAGTCCAAAGGACTTTTGTCCTTTGGACTTTGTCCAAAGGACGTTTTGTCATAAGTATGAATAGACCTTAAGCGACGCAAAAGAAATACTAAATTTTAGAATTTAAAAAAATGAGGAACTTTTTACTATTAGGATGAGGCTTAGCGTAAGATTCAGAAAATTTGGGGATAGTGTTGCGAAAACTACTTTTTAATTAGAAGTTTTAGGTGTGGAGGTATTATTGACAATACCTCCGCTTAAAGTTTTACTTAACCTAACTAAAAATTTATTGTTTACTTAATTTACTCACAATTGTTAAAAATCCCTTAAATACCTGTTCTGGATACTGACGTATTGAAACTATTTATAATTCCTAAATCAATAGAGAGGAGATCGTTTCAGCCAAACAGCCTCTTTTCACGGCTCAATTACACTTCCCTACCTAGTTTGACCGAAGTCAAACACAGCGTCGGCATCTCATTGCTAGGGATCGACCGGGGCAGAATTATTGCTGATGCCGGGGCCGGGATAGAGAAATTTTGATTTGCCGGGGCCGAGGCCGGAGCCGGGGTACAAAATTTTGCCCCGGCCGGGCCGGGACCGGGGCCGGGGGGGGCTAAAAGTTTAGAAGAATTTGTAATTTTGGTCGTTTTTTTCAAAAATTCTAATTTTTTACTGTAAATTATTTGTTTTAAGTAATTAATAGTCATATTTTAAAATTTAAGCACTTGTGTTAGTAGAAAAAATTATTTTTTTAATACACAGTTTTTCCAAGCAGAACAAAAAATATTTGAATATTTCGATTCTTTTAAACATAAATTATTATTATAATTAGTATACACTACTGTTGTTAAAAGTAATGAATTTTGATTATTTTCAGTAAAAGTAAAAGTAATTTTTAATAAAATTTAAGTAAAGTAAGAGAAAAGTAATTTGTGTTTAATTTAAGTAAAGTAAAAATAAAAGTTATGGTCGAAATTTTATTTAAGTAAAGTAAAAGTAAGACCTACTTTTTAAGTAAAAGTAAAATTATAATAAAAGTAATTTTGCAACGGAGCAAAATGTCGATTTTTGGAGCTCCAGAGCTCCGTTCCAAAATGTTTTGTTATGTCTTCATTTTAATAAGTTTTTTAGTCTAAGTAAATGGCGTTTGGCGTGTTAGCGGCTTAAAAAACTTTCTTCTGAGAATCTAAGACTTATTTTACAACAAGCCCATAGGAAATCTTTTTTTTGAAATTACTTAAATTTTACTTAAATTAATTTAAGTATTTGTAGGAAAAAATCCGAGTAAGAGTAAAAGTAAAAGTAAGTGAAATTTCACCCGTTGGTATTTATTTCGTTGCAAATACGCAGAAAGGATTTCACGCCACTGCTGCTCAATGTTAAATCTTAGTCAACGATCGTCGAGAGCCACAGAGTTTCACACACTGCAGCACTGACGCAATATACCTTATGCAGATTTGCAGCGGTTTTTGGACGAAAAAAATCCCAAAGGGTTAAAAGTCGAGTAAAAGGAAAAGTAATAAAAAATTCGTTACTTTTATTTGTTTAAGTAAAAGTAAAATGTAACTTTTTACAACAGTAGTATACACTTTACGTAAGTATTAAAAATATATTCAAGTTTAAAGCAATATTTTACTTAATCTCACTAACCATTTTTATAACTTTTAAAGAATGCGCTATATATAGAACAGGAGTTAAAGCATTTTATACGGGGAGTATGTTTTGATTAAAAAACCAAAACGTGTTAAAGGAACCAAAATCAAAATTGGATACCTATATAAAAAATTATTTGAAAATAGCGAAATTTCTTTATATTACAATAAATAAAATATGTTGGTAATTGTTGAAATGTAACTCTAAATCTAAAATATTCTAGTCTTCAAGAATATTATTTTGAAGAACAATCTTTTTTAGAACTTCATTTACATGCCTTTGTTTAACATTTTTCGTTCTGCACCTTTTTATTTTAAATTGTTAGAACGTTTTTAAAGCTTTATTACCACTGTTTTAAATTAAAAAATACTTTCTAAATTGTAAAAGGTAAAATAATTAAATTATTGCGAGCACAAGCGATTATATTCGCTTTCTAGCTTGTTTCAAGTTGTTAGTTTTAGTCGTTTTAATCCGCTAACTTATATTTTAGCCAAAAATCATAAAATCAATGTCACGCGAACTTTTGCAATGAAATGTTTTTGTGATTTTGCACTACTTTTTGTAATTTCTGGAGATTTATCAAAAACATATGGCCCTAGAAAATTTGCAACTATACATTAAGTCCTTGAATCAAATTCTGCAAGAAACAACGCAACATTTCTAACGCACGCGACTTTCTGTGCATATACCACTGATTTCTTAAGCAGAGATTTTTCTTGCTGTCAATACCCTTTTTTTCACGCAAAAGTGGAAGAAAAGTTCCCATATGCACTGCAAAACGCTAACACTGCGTTAAAAATTGCGTTGAAAATTAATTTTAAAAAACCAACAATGCGCCTATGAAACTAGCCTTGAAAAATGCTCTAAGAATAGAGCAGGAAAAAGGGGCGATTTTTCCCCGGGTGTATGTTTAGACAGAAAAGATGTGGACTAGTCTGAGATGGACATTATGTGGACTACAGGAAATTTGCATTTGGTTTGGGCAGCTGCTCACTAAATAAAAATTTCTACCATATGATAATGATTTGTTTATACATTGATCTAATCACACAGCACTGTTGCATTTTTTTTAGTTTGATGAAATGTCAATTGAAAAAATCATACTCACAGCAATCTTTGAAAAGCGCGAAATCGCCACTTTTTCAAATTTATAGTTGTTTCTTACACATACAAATATAACCTTTAAATTTAAAAAGTGGCGATTTCGCGCTTGTCAAAGATTGCTGTGAGTATGATTTTTTCAATTGACATTTCATCAAACTAAAAAAAATGCAACAGTGCTGTGTGAGTAGATCAATGTATAAACAAATCATTATCATATCGTAGAAATTTTTATTTAGTGAGCAGCTGCCCAAACCAAATGCAAATTTCCTATAGTCCACATAATGTCCATCTCAGACTAGTCCACATCTTTTCTGTCTAAACATACGCCCGGGGAAAATCGCCCCTTTTTCCTGCTCTATTCTTAGAGCATTTTTCAAGGCTAGTCTACCATTTTTTTTGAATTAAATTAAAAAATAGCCTAATAAACTATAGTTTTAGCTGTGCAATGACATATGTTTATAATCATTCCGTTGCCGAAATATACTTTTTTTTATAAAAAATAATAATAAGAAGAAGAAGAATTTAAATTACAAAATTTACCCACGTTGTTTAATTATAGTTAGTGCGGTGCAGTGGCGCTCCAGACAAAGTTTACCTACATTTTCTAAATATAGTTGGCGCGATGCCGTGCGCCAATGATTCAATTGTAATTTTTAGAGTAAAAATAATAATAATAAGAAGATGATGAACATGAATTACGAAATTTACTCACGTTCTCTAAGTATAGTTGGCGCGGTGCCGTGGGTTAAATTGCAGTGTGGCACCCCCGCACCACCGATGATTGGAATTATATTTTTTGAAATATAAATAATAATAAGAAGAAAAAGATGATAAACATGAATTACAAAATTTACCAGGTGCTCTAGTTATAGTTGTCGCGGTGCCGTGGGGTTAAATCCCAGTGAGCACTCCCACGCCACCGATGATTGCAATTATTTTTTTGGAATAAAAAATTAGAAGAAGAAGATGATGAACATAAATTACAAATTTTATCCAGATTCTCTGATTATAGTTGGTGTGGTACCGCAGGGTTAAATCGCCACGTGAACGATTAAGAATATTGATTTTAAGATAATGAGCGTTAGAATTATAATAATAAATAGAAGAAGATGAACATAAATTACTAAAAATTTTCCCAACGTTCTCTAATTATAGTGTGCTGTGGGTGCTGTGGGGCTAAACCGCCGCGTGGCGCTCCCGCGCCACCGACACATTATTATTTTTTTAATAAATAAAACTTTGAATTAATTTTGTCATCTGTAATGTAAGAACTAGCCTTGAAAAATGCTCTAAGAATAGAGCAGGAAAAAGGGGCGATTTTTCCCCGGGCGTATGTTTAGACAGAAAAGATGTAGACTAGTCTGAGATGGACATTATGTGGACTATAGGAAATTTGCATTTGGTTTGGCCAGCTGCTCACTAAATAAAAATTTCTACGATATGATAATGATTTGTTTATACATTGATCTAATCACACAGCACTGTTGCATTTTTTTTAGTTTGATGAAATGTCAATTGAAAAAATCATACTCACAGCAATCTTTGACAAGCGCGAAATCGCCACTTTTTCAATTAGAAGGTTATATTTGTATGTTAAGAAACAACTATAAATTTGAAAAAGTGGCGATTTCGCGCTTGTCAAAGATTGCTGTGAGTATGATTTTTTTCAATTGACATTTCATCAAACTAAAAAAAATGCAACAGTGCTGTGTGATTAGATCAATGTATAAACAAATCATTATCATATCGTAGAAATTTTTATTTAGTGAGCAGCTGGCCAAACCAAATGCAAATTTCCTATAGTCCACATAATGTCCATCTCAGACTAGTCTACATCTTTTCTGTCTAAACATACGCCCGGGGAAAAATCGCCCCTTTTTCCTGCTCTATTCTTAGAGCATTTTTCAAGGCTAGTCTACCACTTTTTTTGAATTAAATTAAAAAATAGCCTAATAAACTATAGTTTTAGCTGCGCAATGACATATGTTTATAATCATTCCGTTGCCGAGATAAAATTTTAAAAAATAATAATAATAAGAAGATAAATTTAAATTACAAAATTAACCCACGTTGTTTAATTATAGTTAGTGCGGTGCAGATGCGCTCCAGACAAAGTTTACCTACGTTCTCTAAATATAGTTGGCGCGATGCCGTGCGCCAATGATTGCAATTATAATTTTTAAAGTAAAAATAATAATAATAATAATAAGATGATGAACATGAATAACAAAATTTACTCACGTTGTCTAAGTATAGTTGGCGCGGTGCCGTGGGTTAAATTGCAGTTGGCACCCCGCACCACCGATGATTACCGGCGCGTGGCGCTCCCGCGCCACCGACGCTTATTATTATTTTTTAATAAATAAAACTTTGAATTAATTTTGTCATCAGTAATGCAAGAATTAAAAAAAGTACTCTGTTGTTTTTGCCGTTTTCCGCGCGGTTGAAGCAGATGGCGCTGGGAACTGGCGCCGTTTCTGCCACCAATTAAAACCGGTCTGCTATTTTTGTGCGGTTTTTATGAGGGGATGTTGGTTGTCTGCTCTGTACAATCCTTATTGTTGCCAAAAGGCTGTTATTGTGCGGTTGGGAGTTTTTATTTGTCTATTTTTCAATTTTTTATTTTGATCAATAAATCGATAACAAGGACCTAAATGAAAAAAGTGCTTCCTAAGAAAGTTGCGTAATTCCTTCTTCTTTCTAATGAGCCCATGTTTATTTTTGATCAATCAGTAACGAATGAGGAATATCGTTTTTAAGAATGGAGCGTTGGAATAATAATAATAATAATAAGAAGAAGAAGAAGAAGGTTCTGAATTTCAAAATTTACCCACGTTCTCTAATTATGGTTGGCGCGGCGCCACGGGGCTAAATCGCCCCGTGGCGCTCCCGCGCCACCCATGATTAAAAAAATACTCTGTTGTTTTCGCCGTTTTCCGCGCGGTTGAAGCAGATGGCGCTGGAAACTGGTTCGGTTTCTGCCACCAATTAAAACCGGTCTGCTTTTTTTGTGCGGTTTCTATGAGGGGCTGTTCGTTGTCTGCTCTGTACAATCCTTATTGTTGCCAAAAGGCTGTTATTGTGCGGTTGGGAGTTTTTATTTGTCTATTTTTTCAATTTATTATTTTGATCAATAAATCGATAACAAGGACCTAAATGAAAAAAGTGGCTCCTAAGAAAGTTGCGTAATTTTTTCTTCTTTCCAAAGAGCCCATGTTTATTTTTGATCAATCAGTAACGAAGGAGGAATATCGATTTTAAGAATTGAGCGTTAGAATAATAATAATAATAAGAAGAAGAAGAAGAAGAAGAAGAAGATGAACATGAATCTCAAAATTTACCCACGTTCTCTAATTATGGTTGGCGCGGCGCCACGGGGCTAAATCGCCCCGTGGCGCTCCCGCGCCACCCATGATACATAGAAGAAAATGGCGGGTTTTCAGTATTAAAGTCGCACAAATTCGAATTTTCAGCTAATTTTTTTGTTTAATAATTAGGTTTTCACCATTTTTGGTTTTATATGCTTAATTTTATTAAAAATATGATTATAAAAAACTTAAACTAAAAGAGCAATTTTTTTAAAACTAAAAGCTCAAAGATAATTTTTACTGTGATTTCTATTTAAATACCTAGCACTTTTACTGGTATTCATAAAATTTTGGACCGGGTCTATACGAACTGGGTCCGTAACTTTTGGCAAGAAAACTCTGGACTGGGTAGTACACCTTTTAGACTAGTCCCAATATTTAATATCGTTCATTTTCGACACGTATTAATTGATTTTTAAGCAAATTTTGTTCGAAAATTTTTCCAAATTAAATACAAACAGTTCGTTCCAATTTCTTGTTAAAAAATTCAAGTTTGGTGTTTTTTGGGCTGTATAAAAATATTAAACTTACTAAAAAAAGTGGACTGACTACGCAGGATTACCAAAACGTGCGGACCCAGTCCGAATAGACCCTACACAAAATTTATGAATACCAGTGTAGTTTCGGCAATAAATTTAAAAATGTTAAAATAAAAACAAGAAATAAACTTGAAATTTTTTTATTGAAAAAAAATGTTTTAACATCACTAAATTTTGAAACAGTTTCAATAACACCTAAAAATAAAAGTTAGAATATAATATAATCCAAACAAATGTCCAGTTGTACGACATACTTTTATAGAAAAACTCACACATGAGCGAATTTAATAGGAATTATTACCGATTTCTGCTATTTTTTTGTACGCGGCGATTTTGTAAACATGTCGGAAAAACGAATTTGGTGTACAAAATATCGCTGTGCGAGAAAATTTTTGTTGGGATGCACAGAAAATAGGTTGCGCCGAAAAGTAAAATGTGCACCGTTTCTTTTTTAAATTTAGTTAAAAAATTTACTGTACACATAGCCGAAACTTCTCTTGGGTTGTAAATTTTCGATATAAACAATGATATTATAATAACTCTAATATTTATTATATACGTCTCATGAATGGACTTCTAATGTCTAACCTTAATCTTGTAAATAAAATCAACAAAATGGTTTTTAATGCTCAAAAAGTCTTCAAATTCTTAGAATAATGACTCATGATTAAAATAAAGAATCTTATTAAAATGGAGTTTTAATAAAATCTTAAAATATAAATAATAAATATCCTCCTATTAAAGCGATTAATTTAGCTCTTTAAATAAAATTTTATATATTTATCACTGTGTAAATTGTAAAAAAGTGCTTTGAAATTTGTATTCTTAGGGGTCCTTACCCCGGTTCGCCCCGGTTGATTTCACAGCTTAATTGCCGGGGCCGGGGCCGGGTTAGAGAAAATTGCGTTTGCCAGGCCGGGGTAGAAAAAAAGTGCCGGGGCAACCCGGGGCCGGGGCCCCGGTAGATCGCTACTCATTGCATTCATAATAAAAATAAGACATAAATATAAATATACTAACCTACCAGGCATTTTGCCGACTTTGGGTTCCGATCTATAAGCGGTAGGATAATTTGCAAGTCCAACTAATAATGTTGTACTCGTATTTCTCCCACTTTTCAGCGTAGAGCAACCATAGCTGTTTGAAATGGTTTTTATAAGTACGCGCGGCGATCAACGCGATTACGGTAATTTGCATATGACGCACTGTGCATTTAAACCGGGCGAAACGTCAACCTTTTATAAAACGACAAAAATACTAAAAGAAATATATGACCTACCACACACTCTCCGCCACACATTGAAATGATTAAAAAAAATTAATAAAAATAAAATTTAGTTATACAGTTTTTTGTATTGTGTTGCAATAGCAAACTTGTTGAAGTCATTTAAAAAAATTAAATATGTCTCTAAAATCCACTCTACTATGTTTATTTAGAAAATTACGCCTTATAACGTTATAAAAAAACAAAGCGCCGTTATAGACTTTAACTAAAGTCCCTTTTTTCTGCTTTTTTGGTCCCAAAAAGTCAGTCTCTTAAGTCCAACTCTCTGACCTCTTGGGTCTTTTGTGTTTTACATGATTAGCTCCCATTTGGCTCTATTGTCCCTTTCCTTCTGGCTGCTTGGCTCTTAGGTCCCCTTTTTTCCGGCTTTTTAGTACCTAGTTTTAACGTCTCAGGGCTCTTCTGGCCTGTTACCGGGATACAGTGTATTACCTAGGATATGTCATATTGCAAAAATTTGCATATTGCTACTGTACAGCTTTAATCATTTTAATTTGCTCGCTCACTGGGCCTTATTCGCGCACAAAAAATTATGTATGACGGAACTACGACTTAGGTCATGTGAAGATTTTACCGCGGTAAGGTTAAATAAATAAATAAATATATTTATTCGTATGATATAATATACAGTAGTACATTAAATACACTTATATACAAATATAAAAAAAACATTTTAGTACACACACATATGTCATAAAACACTAGAAAATACTTAAAAAGAGCACTACAGAGAAAAAATATTAGACGTTTTTTATATTTACTAATAAAACCGCACAAACTGGTTTATTACATTTTTTGTTAATTTGGATTTAAAGTTGTTTAAAGTTTTAGATATAACAATATTTTGCTCTAAAAGATTCTAATATTTGCATAATCGGTTGGAAAAGAAAAACTTATGCGCGTCTAGTTTTGAATTAGGAATAATTAATCTAAATGTGTGACCTCTAGTGCGTGTATTTTGATTATTATGAAAAAAATCACTTATATGAGTGCCAATGTTATTGTTTAAAATTTTATAACAATAAACAAGATCGTTTTAGACACGCCGAGACTCCAAACTTTCTAATCCTAGAGCAGCTAGACGATCTTTATAAGATAATTTTGATTCCATAACTTTGCACGTAATACATGTCAACAAAATAGGTCTATTGTTTGATCTTAAACTGGCTAATCCTTTTTTTGTAAATTAGAACAACAATTGCACCCTGCCAAAAATTTGGAACAGTACTACACATCATACTTATTTCAAAAAAAAGATTATTGTTGGAGCCATCGTTTCTGCTACATTTTTCCAATATATAGGTGGAATATCATCGGGAGATTTTGTCATTTTTGACAGTAATTTTTTAATTTTTTTAAAACATCCTTTACTGAAAATTTTATTGAATTTAAACACACATTTTTGGGAATTTTTTGGGAAAAATTAGGTTTAGTCTTATCATCTACTGTAAAAATACTTCCAAAAAAATCATTTATTATTTTTGCTTTTTCTGAAGAATCCACGGCTAAAGAATCGTCATCCCGTTTAATTGGCGAAGTTTTTACAGTTCCTGTCATTTTGGAATTTGCAAAATTGTAAAAACTTTTTAAATTTCTGGAGTTTATTATTTTGTCCTCGTATTCTTCATAAAAATCGCGTACTAATTTGTTAATACTTTAGCACAGTTTTTATAAAGCGTTTTACCTATTTTTTGTAGTTGTAGTTGTTTTTGTAGTTGTAGTTTTTTTTCGATTACCTGTTAATTTTTTTTTGCGGCAAAGTCTTTTTATGTTTTTTGTGTATTCAATTTTTTTAACCCTACATTTGCAAAATAGCACAAATTCATTAATACAATATTGACTTATTTTGTAAATTTTCGACAGAGTCAGAATTTCCAACAATTTCTATCCAATTTATAGATTTTAAATAATTATTAATAGCTAAAAAGTTGCCTTTTTTAAAATTACGAAAAAAATTGTCACGTTTTATGGTTATTTCAGTACGAAAATTTAGTTGAAAGACTACACCTGAATGGTCACAAGTCACAGTAAAAGGCTCAGCAACCGCTCTATTTAAAATGTTTTCAGGAAGTTTGATAAAATTAGATCAAGAATGTTTTTTGGAAATGAGAGTTGCTTCATTTAAAAATTAAATGTAACCGTTTTTTAAACAAAATTCTAAAAAAATTTCTTGAACAAAATAATTAGGGCTGCCTGTGACTACATTGTAATTTCTCCAATAAATGTTAGGCATATTAAAGTCACCGCATAGTAAGGATGGGTATTGAATGGTGCTTAAAATAGCAATTAAATCGGAAAGAAGAGTTATGTTTTGTTCTGTAAAGCAATTTGCGCTACATGACTGATATACGCAAATAACACGCTGCTTTTTGTTTTTGCTCAAAAGATCTAAACAAACCACTTCAGATTAGAAAATTGTGGAGGGATATGAATTTGTGTGATTTTACTGATTTTTTGGCAGAAATACACACTCCACCGCAGTTTGTGGCTTTTCGGTCAAATCTATAAACTGTGTAATTATCGTTAAGCAAAAGAGCATTTGATACACTATTATTCAACCACGTTTCGGTTATAAACACGAGGTCGTATTTTTCAGAATTTGATAACGATAATAATTGAGGAATTTTGGTTTTAAGACTACGCACATTAAAAAGCTTGCGAAAAATTGCTGTACCCACGTATTCCTAATCTTGACGGTTTTTTTGTTTTTGAGAAAGAAGATACAAAATAATCATCTGGACAATATCCCACATATTTAACATAATATTTTATTTCACCAGCTTCATCGTTTCTTAGTTTGCTCAATTTTTGACGATCCATCAGGGTGTAGCTGGGACCGACTAAAACCGTGGAGTAATTTCCGGCATTTCGTAATCTCCAACTCTGCCTCAATATATTTTCTCGATCCTGCGAACGTGATAATGCAACTTTAAGAAGGCGGAGCTTGTTGTCATCGTTGTTTCTGTCCCATCCGAAAAGTGTACATTATGCGTGATGGAGAAATTGAATTTGGATAGCAGGCTTTCAAAATTTCGTTAGCAACTCCATGATCTTCCGACTAGGTTTTAGATTTGGGTACATTTTTCAGAACTAAGAATTTTTGGTTTTCCCTTCTTCTTACTTTTTCTTCCAGGGGCCTGTTTCATAAAATACTGGTAAATTTTACAAGTTTGTAAAATGGAGAAAATACAAGTTTTTAAAATTACTGACTTGTAAATTTTTAAACAAATAAAAAGATGTTTTTATATGTGTAACTAAATAATAAACGTAAATAAAGAAACATTCATATTTCCAGTGGCAAGTTTATAAAAAGTGATGATAAAATAAACAAAAACGATGGAATTTATGTTTATGGTTTTTTTCTAAAAATACAAATTTATTCTAAAAAAATAAAATAGTATTTTTTAAATTTCAATTGAATAAAAAAGTTCGAAGTTTTTGTTTAAATTTAACAAATGTATCTCCAATTTTATTTTTTAAGTGATATAAATGTTGGATAAATAAATAGAAAAAGAATGTTAATGAACGGATTATCAAATTAGTTTTAAAATATTCGTTATTGATTTAAAATTTACCCGAATTTGCGTCCAAAATAAACTGAAGTTTGCAAATAAATAAAAAAAACCAACAAATAAATAAATAAATAACATCTTCAATTATTGAACTTAGAATTACATTTCTTTTTAAGTTTAAGTAGACCTTTCACAGATTTTTTAATATACCTCCACAAACCAACAAAAAAAATAATTCAAATTTACAATGGTATTTTTACTTGTATTTTTTACTTGTATTTTTCACTTGTATTTTCACTTGTATTCAAGTTTTTTTACAAACTTGTAAAAAAAAATCAAGTGAAATCGTAAAGTAAATTTTACCCTACTCGGAGTAGGGTAAATTTTTCTTTTGAGAACTTGTGAAAAATTACAAGTGGCCAAAGTTTAAAATTGGAATAACTTTAAACACACAACAGCTACGTACATGAAATTTTAAATAGTTTGCACATGGCATATAATCTTTTTTCATTTCAAATTTCAACGCAAATGGTTCAGAATAAAAAAAGTTATTGATAGACTTGTAATTTACGAAGACCAGTATTTAATGAAACAGGCCCCAGAACTTTTTCGGTATCCGTAAATGATTCTGAGGGGGATTGAGACGAACTGCATGGCTGAGATACTGTGGTTTTTAAAATTGCTTTTAAACTGTCTTCAAGATGGGCGAACCTTTGCTCGTTTGATTCTTTTTCTTTGAAAAGCTCAGCTTTCATAGTGAAATAATTGGCCTTTTCTGCTGTACATTGCGGGCATGGAAGAGTTATTTTTAGCTTGTTAAATTCAGCTTGGGTTAATCCAGTGCAAGCTAGATGGTAACTTTTATCACAGCATGGGCATTCTCTCGATTGTGCCCCTTCATGTACTAATATTTTTTGTGCATTTTGCGCAGGTGGATATATTTTGTTGTTGATATTAAATTGTTAAGTGCAAGATAAAACAGCTGTTTTCGACAGTAAAAAGATGGACACAGCGCTATGTGATATGTGTTATAACACGTGAAACCCTGGCCGGTTGTTTCTCGGAATTTTTGTGAGTGTTAAGAAAATTGTAAATTGTTTATTTTCGAAGTTTTAGGCAAAATTAAGATAATATTTAATTAAAAGTGATAAAAACAAGGATTTAAGATGTAAATTTAAAACGCTTACCGCAGCAAAATTGGACAAACCTTTGAAAAATTCTACTAAAAAGCGTTTAAAACTATGTATTTTTATTGAGCAAAAGAACACACACGACCGCAGATGACAACCTATATCTTTTATTGGTTTAAGTCCGAAATTTGTTATACGAAAATACTTCCATCGTGAGACGAAAGTTTTACCTTTGTCATACGAAGGTTTCACGGTTGTAACAGGGGAAAAGGCCATTACGGGAACGAGTTAATAGATTATGAACACTCTGATCCAGTGGCCAATGTGGAGCGGATTCGTCGGCAAAAAGTCCCTGCTATAAACCGGCGCTAGTAAAAAAGCTGAATCATGAAGGCCAAAGATTAGAAGAAGAAGCTGTGGCCTTAATGGAAGAAACGTGCGATGAATAGGCTTTACTTTTCCGAATTAGATAGGCTTTTATTTGCGTCCTTTAAAATTGTCATCATAAAACTTTCCCAAAACTCCCAAGACAGGAAAGTGATTCAGAGTTAATAACAATGTTGGGTTAAAATAATAATCCAAAGGAAATACTTTAAACTTGTGCGCTTCATTTTTTTTAAATTTTGAAAATAGAAACTAAGCAAACTAAGAAACTAAGAAACTTGCTTATAGTACTATACAGTAAACATGTTATTTTTGTGAATTTTTTTTAATCGGGACAATACTAATAGAATGATGAATCAATAAATTACTTAATTTTTTTTTTCAAAAATGAAATATAATTAAAATTTATTGTTTGATTAAAAAACCTTTTTTAATTTTCAGTATTTGGCAGCTGTACTTTATGGATCACGGTGTTGTATGCCGGGAAACGATAAATTTGAAAACCAATTTCGAAAGTCTGTTTAAAAAAATGCATTTTAAATAAAACACAGATTCATTCCACCTTCTTCGCAACTCAAGACGATAACTCGCAACAGTGGCGAAACAAAATTAAAAAAATTAAAAAATATCTCAAACCGGTTTAAAAGTTTAATAAAAATATTAAAAAACAAAAATTTTACGATTTTAAATTCAGAATCAAAATAAGAAATTTGAAAAAAGGATTTACACCGGAAAGACAAGTGACAAGGCATCCCGCGCCCGTTCATTTTGTTACACTGCCATTAAGTCGCTCTGTGGTGTGAACGCGTTGTCACTTTTCACTTCGGTATGAACCAGACGAAGTGTTATTTAAAAGTGTGAACAGCCAATTATTGCAATCGTCTTTTATACTTATTTGAAAGCAAAATGGTTTCGTTCTTTTTATAAATTTTTATGAGTTTTTTAAGTTTGTGTACAACATTTACATAATCAGATCATTATTTTTTAAATAATTGAGATCCAGTTAACTTCCAAAATATTAATTATACCAGAAAGCATCTTTTACTAACGTGTAATTTTGACTTTTATACATATTTTAAAACAAAATGGTTTTCTTCTATTCATAAATATTTATGAGTTTCTTTTTAAGTTTGTGTACAACATTTTTGTGTCCCAATCCGAAGTGGACCGGGTCCAAATGTTTTATGAATAGCACGGTTAAAATTATTTTTAATATAAACACTTATTATTTAATAAAAAATAAATTTTTAAGGATGGCTTTTTTATTTGAAGTTTATACATTTGATAACAAATTATTTCGTAAAATGAAGTATTTATTTTATTAGTTTGTAATGTCAAACTAATTAATTTTTAATGCAAAAATTTGTCGATATTTTGAGCTTTTAAAGTTTGAAAAACTTATTGCTTTGATAGAGTAACGTTTCAAAATAGTTTTTTTTAAAAGCTAATTGATCACTTATTGATATAACAATATTGTAATTTAATATACGATAGACGCAAATACGTATCTTACGTTCGCGACACTGAAAACCAATGAGATCAAAATTCGGGTAATTCTTGTGCCAACGAAATTTGTAAGCAAACTTTATATTCGACTAAAACACAAGAACAATAAGGCGTTGCAATATTTCAAAAAAAAAAAAATTTTTAAAGCGGGCAAAAAGCAAATTTATTCACTTAAGCTTGTTACAATTGCTGAACTATATTTTAACCCCATTCCCGTGATTACCTTTTCCCCCGTTACGCCGTGTCCGGCTTTTGTACAGAAGTTGCATGTATTTTTTAGTATATTGCATATTTTTGGTGAACTAAAGAAACAAAAAAGCATAATATCAATTAATAAAAAAAATTGACAGAACTGGTTTCCAGTGAGTCGAAATGAAATCAATAATTCTAAAACATGAATTTAAAAAAAATAATTTTTTGTGTAAATTGTAAATGTAAGCACAGAGGAGACTGGCTGTAGAACCCAGATATCGGAGCTATGGCTAAATAGAGCCCTTAAATAAGGTTAAAAGGCAGAAAATTCATAATAGGCCTTTTTAAGGACAATTTGAAGGGTTTAATCCCCCACCGAGGGGAATTTTTTGATTTCAGACTATGAAACAATTGTAAGACAAGACCATAAAACACTGTAGAAAAACTTGATTTCACGTACATTGTGAGCTTGGGCTTAAGCCTGAGATTTATCGTGTATTTGAGCTTGAGTTTAGTACTCACAGTTAAAGAACTAATTGGTATTGAGCAAATATGAGCAGTTTAACCCGTTCCCGTAATGGCCTTTTCCCTCGTTACAACAGTGAAACCTTTGTATCACAAAGGTGAAACCTTCGTCTCACGGTGGTGGTATCTTCGCATGACAAATTTCGTACGTAAACCTTACCGCGGTAAACTCTTCGCATGACCTAAGTCGTACTTCCAGCATACATATTTTTTGGTGCGCGAATAGTGGCCAGTGAGCGAGCCAATTTAAATGGTAAAGTTGTACGGTAATAATATGCAAATTTTTTTAACATAAAATATCCTACGTAATACACTTTATCCGGAAAAAATCATGTATGACAGAAGTAGGACATAGGTCATACGAAGGTTTCACGGTTTTAACTGCGGAAAAGGCGATAACGGAAACGACTTACTTCCCTACTTACAGCTCTAAAGGTCCCAGTAAAAACTCCCTAAAAAGTCTTTTTGACCGTCCACATAGTCATATATTCCGTACAATGTTACAATCCAGATAAAACTTACACTAAAGATGTTAAAATGAAACAAAAAATACGTTCTTTCTTTTACTTACCTATTATACCGCAATTCTGCCCGTTTAAAAAAAATCGTTTACTCAAAAATCTTTTTTGGCCTTTTGGCCAAAAGCGTCATATTTTTAAATTTTTAAAAGTACTAAAAGGCAAATGACAAAATTTTATCAAAAAATCATAGAATTTCAAAACACAAATTTGATTATACATATCGCATTTTAAACTTTTAATTCGTTTTATGATTTTTTTGTGTATTTTCTCCAGAGTAGTTAACGCATACTTTTAAACCTTTTAATATTATTTGTAAACATTAGTTCTTTAATTTTTTTTCTTCCCTTTAGTTTTTGGTCATAACAGCTGTAAAACCACACTTTACAGTACTAAAATTTTTTGTGG
>JASAMX010003503.1:0-44740 GCA_030248175.1 Microlaimidae sp. YZB2_3 | reverse complement strand
TTTAAAAATAAAATTTTAATAAAAAATTCTAAATATCAAATTTAAAAAAAACTAAGGTTATAGAAACGTTAATTAAACGTTATTATAGTAAATAAAATAACATTTTTACTTTAATTTTCAACAATATTATTGTTTACTTTGCTATTTATCCATTTTGGATAAGTTTTTGTTTTTATTTTCAGAATTTATTTTTAGAGATTGTATTGTACATAAAATTAATTTGCCTCGTATTTTGCCTAGTGTTTTTAATTTTTATTCCTTATTTAAATAAAAATGATTGACACCTCTTGCTTCTGGTCGACCAAAAAATATCAAGTTTAAGTGGTCTTATTTTTTAAGGCAAGCTAGAATCATGCCTAAATATGTTTAGATGGGAATAGAATACGTGGCGATCTAGAAACGTGTTAAAATTATTCTTTTAAAAAAATCAAAAGTTTTGGAATGCATTATAAATAAATCAAGGTTTTCAGTTTAGCTTACGAGTTCTAAGCAAGTTTAACCCACCATGGCATCGCGCAATCGGTGCTGTTTCTGGATAATTTTCCCCTAAAGGCTGCTGTTAAAATGGTCTTTATCAAGCCCAGCGAATTTTCAAAAGTTTATCAGCTGAATCTTATATTTTTGAAAATTATGTTTGTTTGTTTTTGTTAAAAACCATTTCTACTTTTTTTATGAATTCAATATCATGTATTAAATTTTTTTCTTTTGTTTTTTTTACCTTTAAAAACCGTTTGTTCCCTCCGCGAATTTTGATTAGGCGGTTCTTGCGCGGAAATGAGATTACGGGGAGTGTGTTGGGGTGGGGCGGTGTTGAGTTGGCAGGCGAGGACTCGCGCGGTTATGTGAATAGTCATAGTCGTTGCGTGGTGCTGGCGGGGAGAGCGTGCCTGCCCGAGCCTGGCACTTTCCAGCGGGACTATTGAAAAACACTGGAAAAGGGCGCAGAAACAATATTCCGCGTCCAGTCCTACCGTTGTTAAACTATCCCTGTCCCCACCTACCGATTCGTTAAAAAAATTCCTCCATACACAGTTTTCCGAGATAGGGATCTGTGCTTAACTTCTTAATTTTTCCGCCAATTACTGTCGCTTCGTTTAGCTGGGTGAACTACGACATTCTTAACGATCGCGATGTTTTTTATAGAACCAGAGTGCCTTTCCGGCTAGTTCGAGCACCAAAAACAACTCTTCTGCGAATTTTCACCTGCGCACCTAACCGTTTTGCACAATTCGCGAACATTCCATATCATGAAGGTAAGATTTTTATATTGTGAACCTTGTGTCCTCACACAAAAATTAATAATAGCAATTCAATTTTTTTATTCTTATTAAATGTAGTAAAGTTGCATAAATAATATATAGATACATACGTTATTTCCCTGAATCCTTAAAATCTAAGTGATTTCATTATAAAATCGACTTTTTTCTTTAAATAATTAAATTTTACCCGAAAGTTTTTTTGTTATTTTGTCAAAATGTTAAACAGGTATTTTAACAGGTGTTTGTAATTATTCAGTTAAAAGAAGTTTTTATAGTGAACTGCTAAAAAAACTTAATATTTTAATTATACAAAAATAAGTTGTGCTGAAAAAAAATGAGTGAAATATAAAGACAGCGCTAAATAAAACTATTCTATACTTTTTTTAATGTAATTATCGATACGCATTATTTTTTCATCTCAACAACAAAAAACTTGTTGTTTTTACTCAAGAATACAAAAAAGACAAGTTTTTTATAGAAAGTTAATAGGTACTAAAATAGACCAAAGCGCTATACTCAACATTTCTACTTCTTTTAAGTATATATTTTATATATACTACGAAACGTGATTGCGATAGCTAAAAGTGTTTTCCTATATTTAGGCTGTTACCGCTTGGCTGCCAGTTGCATTTCTGGTTGTCAGCTTACCCGGTGCCATTTGGGCTGCGGCTGTGTCCAGCTGCGACAGCATTCAGGACAATTTCCAAGGTCATGACGTGTGTCACTGCTTCAGCAGTGGCGTCGTCACCAGTACCGAGGACCCATGGCTATCGGGCGGGGAGCCGGTGTGGATCGGCTGTTCCCAGGGCACCTTGTACGCCATTCACCAGGCCCTGGGCTCCCTGGAGAACGAGACTGAGATCTACAAGCTGTGGATCTGGCGCTCCATGATGACCGGGGTACCGCCCGGCTTCTTCGGGAAGCTCCGACCCAGGAAGTTGGTCATGGAGACCAGCGAAATCGGGAGTTTTCATCCCGGTGCCCTGGACGCCGTGGGACCCAGTCTGCGAACTCTCCAGCTTAAGTCCAACATCATCAAGGAGATCTCCAGCAGTCTTTTCGCGTCCATGCGCCAGCTGCGCGAATTGGATCTTAGCTACAACCGCATTCAGAACTTCAGCAACGCGTCCCTGGGCTCCCTCCCCACCCTCCGCATTTTGTCCGTGTACAACAATAGTCTTTCCAATATTTTCGACCGGGCCTTCGCCAGTTTGAAGGAACTGCGCCATTTGAATTTGGGCAAAAATCGCCTGAAGAAAATCAGCGCTCACACTTTCGATGGGCTGGAGAAACTTGAGTATTTAAATTTGGGCCAAAATCTAATCAGCGATATTCACCCGGATGCGTTCAAGCCGTTGAGAAATTTGAAAACTCTAAACCTAGGCGACAATCGGCTAACCGCTTTGAAGCTTACGGGTTTGCCTAAACTAAGGAAACTTTACTTAAATCACAACAGTTTAGATTCCTTGTCTAAACTGGAACTTAGTCACATACCAGCGCTGAAGGTTTTAATTTTGGACCAGGTCAGTTATGCTTTATTACAGTTAAATTTTTTTATTAATATAATATAAAACAAAATATTATTTATCCTTTTTTGTTTTTAAATTAGGCAATTCTTCTTGTAATGTAGTTTGCACAAACTGATGAGTAATAAAAATGATTTAGGTGACCAAATATCATCAGAAATTTGTCGATCGATATAAAATTTTATCGTGGTTTAGGATTGAACCTTACGCTAAGAGTTGATAAAAGTTTTGTACAAATTTATTTAGTAAATAAATTTAATGCTGGTGTAAATATTTTTGTAAAAACTTTAATTTGGCTTTTTGAATTCTTTTATTATACTTTTTATAACCTTCTTTGGATTTTTTGATTCTTTAACCATTTTCTGTTCTTTTTTACAGACTATTTTAAGATAAAATACAGTTTTTTTAGACTCTTTTACAGACTATTTTAATTAATCAGTATTATAAAACTGTACACGTGCATTTTAAGGCAATACGCGAGAAAACTCACGAGCTCAGAAAAAATAAATTAAAAAAATATTTTATAATGAAAAAATAAGAAACTCAGTTGAACTTATCGAGGGTGCGATATAAGTTCTTTCAATTAATAAAGGGTAGTTGAAGTCCGTTAACAGTAAGTTAGCAATAGCTAATTACTATTACACAAAGAAACATAAAAGGTTAATTGTGTATATAATTATTTTTAGCTTAATTTCTTTAAAAAATAACATAGGATTACCAACATCCGTACATTAATTAATTAAACATTAATCTTATTCCTGAGTATTGAATTAAAATTAAAAAAAACAACAGGAAAAATTATTTAATTTCTACTTGTAAACCTGAGAATTTTTTAATAGAAAATCGTAAAAACGTCATTGTAAAAATATTTCACAATAAATTTTTGATTATAAAAAGGGCCATAACTTGCGTAATATATTAGAAAAATATTGAAACCCAACATCGTTTTGTTTGTATTTTTTAAAGAGCAACACAATAATTCGTAGTACACTATTTTTACTTATATAATAAAACTACACAAAACAAATAAAAATGCATAAAATATAATATTCTGAATCCACCATTGGGGTTTTGGTTAAAAAAACTATACGAATAATATAATATTTTGGGAATTATAGTTTAGTTACTCTAATATTACAAAAACACAGCTCGACACGCTGGTATTTTTGAGGGCCAAACATGAATTGAAAACTGAACTGTTTTACATTAATTAATATTTTTTTATTTTAAAAGTTCCTACGGATTTATATTTAAATTTAATTTTCAAGTACATGTGTAAAAATGAGTTGCAAAATTTTAAGTTTTTTTGTCGTGAGCTTTAATGAAACAGTTTCACAGCGTGCAAGTTTTGTGATTAACTATAACTCTGTTCGCACGGAATAGATTGATGAATAAACTGATTTTCTATGTAAATGTAGTAAGTTTTTAAAAATATATGGTTCTATCGACCAAAGTCACGTAAAGAATAATTTGCATACGGTTTGGTTGAAAAATGCGTTCGTAACTGTCGAAGGACCTTAATTTTTTTGTTATAGATCAGCGCAAAAACTGCTGAACGTACTACTTATGAAATAAACATCGTACGGAACGCCCAATCAGCTGCGTGCCAACCATGCTTATGCAAATTATTTCTCCCGTGACTTTTGTCGATTGAGTTTGTATCAATTATAGTATCAATCAGTTGCTTCTTTTTTTTAAGAAATAAACCAAATATTTGCGAACAGCACGGAAATCCTTTAGATTAGATATTGCGTGATGGGCTATGATTGACAACAACAAATATATTTCGATGACTTATGCCTTAATATTACTTGTATTGGATTGTAATTGTAATTGTAATTTGATAGCTTTTTTAGAACCACATTCACCAAATCGGCGCCGAGACCTTCTCTGAATTCCGACAACTACAGAGCCTTTCTCTGGCTTCCAATCAGATCAGTCAACTCGGCCAATTCAGCTCTAAACTGCACAATCTTAAAATTCTCAGCCTGCAAAACAACGGGATTACATCGCTTCCGGAGAACGTGTTCGCTTCTCTCAATTCGTTGGAACATCTATTCCTGGCGCAAAATCGTCTGCGGGACATCGGAGAGCAAAGCCTGAGGGGGCTTTCTCGGTTGCACGTCCTCAGCCTCGCCCACAACGAGCTGAAGACAGTGGACGAGTCCGCCTTTGCGGAACTGGTGTCCTTGGAACGGCTGTTTCTCAACAGAAACAACATTACAACATTTCCAAACGAAGCCGTACGCAGTCTGAGAAGGCACGTCGTCGTGGCAGACTTTTCAGGTATTGTCTTGGTTTTTTATTTAATCAGACAACTAATCAAATTTTTCTAAAACTTTTAATAATTGCCTTTAAGTTTAAAGATAACACAGCAAAAAGATCAATTACACCCTCCAGAGAATATATGTTAGTAGAAAGAAAGAATATATGTTAGTAGAAAGAAAAAAAGAGACTGGACTGGGATTATGATTTCGGTTGGGATCATTATTTTATAAGTTTTTAACAAAAATATTGTTTTAATAATTTTATGAGAATGTTTTTAAATAAATTTCCAAAATTTAAAACAAGCCTAATTTCAAAAAAAAAACAAACAAAAACACAATATTTATGTTTGTCAGAATGTATGCAGGGTGTAATCGCCTTTTTTTCTGATTTAAAAATATAATTTTGTAAAACAAGTTTTTCTTATACTAATTGAAAATATTTTTAAAATAAATTTTATTAATAACTATCAAAAGCTTTGTTTAAAACTGTATGACATCAACAAATAATATCTGTGAATGACTGAGACCACTTTTCTTAGTAAATTTTAAAACAGAATCGTGTAAGCATAATTACAAGAGATGCATTTTTGTGCAGTTTTTTTGTTAAAAATATTCTTAGTGGTTTTTTGACTACAATTTTTAAAAGTCTTGTGGTTTTAAGCTTTAAATTTTATAACTTATAACGCTTACTATAATTGTGTTATTTCGAATTGTTTTAAATATAAATAGAGGGTACTAGCTAGCAGCTTGTGTCATAATTTGACTAAGTAACTGCAACTAATTAAAATGGCCAAATAGTTTTGTCAGCTACTCAGCTCATGTGAAACAATCATGGTTCTTCCCTCTAATATTATGTTCCGAGGCTCTGCTCATTGAATGTGGCGAGAGAACTCTGGACCTCCACCTTTAAATGACCGATTTCAAACTTATATCAGCTTGAATTATTTTTAAATTATTTTATCAATAATTTAGGTCTATATTAATGCGCTTAGAAGGTTTAGAAAAAAAATTATAAAAAAAATATGATAAAATAATCTTCTGCATTAACATTTTTTAATTATTCATGAAGTAGTACAAAAATGGCGGAGCTTTGGAGCTCCGGAGCTCCGGGCAACTAGTATGAACAGATATAAAAATAATAAGCGAATGAATTAAATATTGCCGTCAGGATTTTATTGTATTGTTCAAATAACATTATTTTCGGATTTTTTCCAAAAATTATTTGAACAAAAAATGAATTAAAGCCTTAATTTAAAAATGACTATAAGAAATTGCACAGTATATTTGCATTTTCATGACGAGTTGGAGCTTGAATCTTAATTATTAGACAACTTTTAATGTTTGTGTTAAAATCTCTGATATATAAAATATGATTTAGTGAAATTTTGGTCCGCCAACCACTTAAAACGAAATATCTAAAAATACATAAAATCTTTCAGCATATTCTCTGCGGCTGCGAAAAAGCACTCAACGTTATAATATTCTGTCAATAATAATTTTCCACGCTTGTTGTTTTTCTCCGCGCATGCGGTCACACCGATTCAGCCAGCGGACAATGTGTGCGGCGCATATAGAAAACTGCGCGCCACGGAGGTGTAACGTGTAATCCGGCCGTTGTTGTGTTTACCCAGGGGTTATTTTGTGTGTATTTTAAAATTTGAAAACTGGCCGCAGAGCCGGCGGTGCTTGGCACAGGTGTCGGGGGTGGCGGTGCGGGAAAAGGAAGGATTAAGAGCTAGGAAACGACCTGTCCGCACGTGTAACTTTCCACCCCTTCAATTTTTCTCCCCAAAAAAACTCCCGTAATATAAAACCTTTGTTTTCTTCGTAGTCTTCTCAATATTTATGAAGCAAAAAACGAAAAACGGAAGGAAAATAAATTATTCAAATTTTACCACTTTCGAATCTTAAATAACAGAGTTTAACTCAGAAACTTACAAAATCATCTATGATAACTTTCAGAAAAATTATATTAATGTTCTTGTCAATTGTTTTTTAAACTAAATAAGGAAAACTATCAGCAATTTTCAACATTTATATACTATTAAAATTAAAAAAATTTGGTTCTAATTTTGCAAAAATTTAATCTTACAAACATTCGACTGAAATATTTAACTATAATAAAAAGCAACTATAATTAAATGTTTCAAACCTAAGTTCGATGTCAAACAGTTTTTTTAATTTTACCATAAAAACTCTGTTGAGGTTTACATTAAGTGTTTTTGCCACGGGTTGTACGTTTTAAAAACCAAAAACAGGTTTTCTAAATTGTAGTTTCTAATACTTTTTATCGGCGACATGACCTTTTAATGACAATGTTTATGTATGTTACTTAATTTTCAAGTATTCTCGGAAGTAAAAACTAATAATACTCAGACTTAAATAACCTTAAGGAATTAGAATATAATACAGTTAAAAACAGACAAATTTTACTGCAGACCTGTGCACTGCCTCCCGGGGTTTTATTGGGGAGGCAATTCCAAAACGGGGGGGAGCATGGGGGGCAACTTTTTTGAAACGGGGGGGGCAAGTAGGGGAAAAAGAAAAAAAAGATAAAAAAAGAAGAAAAAAAAAAGAGAAAAAAAATGGAAAAGGGAAAAAGAGACAAAAAAAAGCGAAAATAAGGTAAAAATAGGTCTAAAATGGGTTAAAATGCATTAAAATATGCTAAAAACTGCATAAAATTCGGATGAATGCGTCATTATAGGTCAAAAATGGCGCCATAATTTTAGGCAACTTTTTCATTTTTTGGCGGGTGGGGGGAGCAAATTCTTCAATAAAGCGGAGAGGGGCATTTCCAGACCGTGTACAGGTCTATTACTGTCTTTATTTAATTTAAAAGGATATCAGGCAAAAACAGGCTTCAATTGTTTTTGTGACCAATTTTTACGTTATCATCAAATTTACGATATTTGCATAATTCGCATAGCCTAGCGTCTCATTGTGCGTTATATCATAAGGTTTTTTGCAAGTTTTTTTTATGACAACAGCAAAACCGCCATCTTTTTAACCCTTTCAAGTTTATTTTAAAAAAAATATTTAAAGCTTTTTTGTTTATTATGAAATTAATTATCTTTTCTCAAATGTTTAAAAGATATGTAAAAACAACTGCTGCGTGTGTAAAGGAAATTCCAGCCTTCAAGTTGAATGAAAGGGAGCGAATTCAGTAAAAAAAACATATAAATAATAAACATCTGTCAGAGGCCGTAACAGTCACCGCTAAAAATTCGTGAAACTTTTACGACCTTGGGATTTCAGCGTTATGTGTTTATCAAAGCTCATTTTCGATTTTCAAAAAATACATAAAACACATCCCCACAGGCTTCAACAACTTTTAATGAAATTTAGATTCTATTTTTACACGTTAATTAGTGATGAAAGTGAATATTCGGATAAAAAAGGATATATGATAAAAAAAACAGCGAACATGTCCACAGAACTTTTTCTATTATCATATAGGGACTTATAATAATAATAATTTAAGATTTACTAACATTTGATTAAAATACCGTTATTGCCATTCTAATTATCTAAATTGTGCTGGAATAATGGTATCCTGTTTTTTTTTCTTCTAAACTACGAACTTATGTACGTGAACATCGTTGTATATAACTTGCAAGCAATATAAAAATTGACTACCGTGTTCTGCTCACCGTATAAAGTTCTTACACATTAGAATGTGTTTTTTAACTTGTTTCGGCAGAATTTCAAAACTCATTGATTTACGTTAAAGGTACTTATTCCATTGTTAAATATTGTTTTATCGCTTGTTTCAGACAACCCTTGGCACTGCGGCTGCTCGTTGCTGCAGTTGTCCCGGTGGATGGTTGAGGAGGCGGGTAAGATGGTGAACGGTAGCGGTACCCGTTGCGCCGGTATCCAACTCTCAGAGAAAGTGGAGGTGGCCCGGATGGGGGCCGCCTGCCGGGACAATCCGGACGGGTTCCCGACCCTGGGTACGGAGTCGGGTCGGAGCGCCAGCGCCGTGTGGATGACGGTGATCGGAATCGTGCTGGGTGTGATCATCCTCTTAATGTGCACGGCCATCGCCTATCTCTACATTCAGGACGGGAGGCGGCTGGCCTCCGGGGGTGGTCGGGGCACCGCCGTCCGCTCCCCGATCAACTACGTCCGGACCGGACCGACCGGCGGGGGTTTCGTACCCAAGGGCCGCGGGGGCTACGATCTTCGCCGGGTACCTTCAGATATGGTCACCCTCATACCGAAGTGCTCCACTGTTATCGAAAAGAAGGTACGCTTCGATCTCTGCTCCTGACGACAACGGACTTATGTTGACTGACTGATTCAAATCTCTTTTTGTGGAGTGAAGCACAGTGGGGTGGAAAAAAATGATAAAATTTCCTCTGAACTTTAGCGTCCGTCCATATGGTCAAAAATACACAGACCTCGTATTTATTGCGTCAGTGTACACTTTTTCCGAGCATCTTATAAATGCACATGCACTGATTGACAATTGGAAGTCATAAGTTTATCATCATCATATAACAAAACTATCCCCCATTCATTTCTGTTGTAATCTCATTGTATTTTCTTTCATGAAATCGCTTTGGCGACTTAATTGCCGCGAACAAAAAACCCCATATTCAGCAAGAATTCTAAACGTAGCTAGCTAAGTTAATTCTAACGCTCAAGAAGAGCTCTTATTTGAATCAAATTTAAAAAAAAATATTTTTCTTGAACAAATCCAAGGATCCACCGGTTACTTAAGAAAAAATTCCCATAAATAAATGAAAAAAAAAAGAATAGTTATATTAATTTCTTTGATTTCATGAATATATATCATCAATATTTTTAAAACTTGCTAATCATTTCTATAATATCGTTGTTTTCTGTTATGGAAATCCTGATTGCGTCTTTTCCAAACTTTTTTCAATATAATTATTCGGGCCTTATTGAGAATTTCTATTGATTTAATAAAACAGAGCATTTGTAATTTAGAATACCTATACGCGGTATGTATTCACGTTACGTGATTCAAATCAATGCGGGCTGTATCATAAGCTTATTAAAGTTTCTTGTCTAATGACAGGATTGTGTAGCTCATAAAAAGAATTTCAACCGTTCAAATCAAAATGCTTGTGTGTATACTTGATGCACAAAGATTTATGTTTTAATCAGAAAAATATATTATTTACATTAAAATTTTTTATGCTACACTTTCGTGTTACAAATTAGTATTGATCTTTATTTGTTTTGTATATTTTATTTCTTTACACTGCTTTCGCTGTATGTACAGAATGTATATAAAGTTTAAACCAAGCTGGCAAAACAAACAATTTCGAATGTAATGAATTTGATTCCATTAAAAACTGTAAAATATCATCGGATTTTGCCCTAATACCAGGAACTAACTTATCGTACTTTAATAATTTTTTTCATCCGGTAACAAAGTGCGCCTTGTTCTTGTATCAAGAGAATTTAATTATTCTTAGTTTCTTATTGTCAGTGCGTGTTTTACAAAAAATAATAACGATTTGATAATTGAATAATATGCAAAAGTTTTAATTTTTCTTTGTAGGCATAATGTTAAAGATATTTATTTGATGTTGTTTTGTACTTTAATTTATTCCTGTAAGATATTTATTTAAATTTGTGATCGGTCTCATTCAAGTTTTGTCCTCCATGTATTGTTTGGAAGTGTTTGATATTAAATTATACAGGTATCATGGAACTGCAGCTAGATACATTTACAAATTATATTTTGATAACAATCGGTTTGTTAAATAAAATCTCTTTTAAAATTAAAAATTTGGCAAGTTTTAATTCCAGAAATTTTATAAAACAAATGCTACCCCTCAAAAAAAAGACAACTCGAGGTGCACGCAAACGTCATAATAATGTATGAGCGACTTCGCTCTTATAGCCGTATTCATCAAATCGTCTAGCTCTCGCCGGGCGTCATGCATATCGCAAGACAATGGACGTGCAAGCTTTTTGGTTTTTGTTAAACGCAAGTTTAAGTTAATTGAAACTGAAAATTTCTATAAAAGTTAATCCATTTCCCAAGTAATGTGAAATTCTTTTTTTCATTTCCCCTTCCTTTCTTTCCTATTATTAACACACTTTAATCTATATATTTAGCAGTACAAGTCGTTTTATGTTTTTAAAGAAAAAGTCAAAAACCACTCAGTCTATTGCCATGACGGTTACATGACACGCCCGCGCCGGTTTATGAATACGTTTGTTAGACTGTAAAAAATAACGGGAGTGAAATATATGCATATGCATTTTTCATCACTACGCTTATAAAATTTGTTTCAAGCCGCACAAAATCCCTTCATATGTAACATTTAATGGTTATGTATATTGTCAACTTAACATTAACGGCAATAAAAATCAATTCATTTGCTTATGTAAAATACTAATTTAGAAGTTTAATCATAAAATTCTACCCATTTAAATGTTATTTAAAATTAAACCTAATCTTAGCCTGTATTGTTTGATTTTGTTTCTATCTTATTTGAAAAACCAGTGTTTCGTGCTGTGAAAATGTGGTAGCTATAGTTTCGTGTAGAATAATATAAAATTGCAACAATTTTGTTAAATTACATTCAAAACATAAACAAAATAATACATTTAAATGATGTTTGAATACAAATAATTATTTTATTTAAAATAAAAAATCAGATTAAGAGCAACAAGTTATAAAACCGTATTTTATAGGCAGACTTAAATCACAGACTACACGCTACAAAATGAGGAATATACCCTAAAACCTGTGTATTTACTATGGACAAATTATCTGCTCGATTAGCTTTAATAAATTGGCCACATAATTTGCATAATATGAAATAGGTGCGCAACTATTACGGTAGTTTTTGGTTATTGGACAACGCAATATGGTACTGACGCATCGTAATTATAATTAGTACATAAAAAAACTGGGAGCAGTATAAATTCATTATCAAGCAAAATATTTTCTATAATTATAGTAATCTGCGATTTAATAGTAGGGTAGTGCATTTAATTTCGGCATTTTTCCAAATTGGGCATTTTTGATTTTGGACTATATCTTTGGTAGTCCTGGACGGAATACGACGTTTAATAGCTTAAATGAGAGCTAATGACTTTCGCGAGCTTTTTATTTGTTATGTTATGATATTTTCATGTGAAATTGTGTGATTTTAAAATTGTTACTAGTTTTTAGAACATGGGCATTTCATGATTACGCAATCAATTGGTTTAAAAATTAAACTGTCCCGGTAAAATTTAGTCTATTTTTAGAAATTTTAGTCCCCGTGGATCTACGTTGCGTCTGTGGTGAGCAATCGTTATAAAATAAAATAGTGTAATTTCGGCACACATATTGCTGTAGGTAAAAACGGGTTGAATTTAGTAGTAGGGTGTTAAATTGCAGTTGTAAATAGTTAAAAGACAACGTTGAAATGTGTAGGGGTCATAGAACTGCACTTAAACTTAATTAAGGGGGTCCTTTTAAAAAGTTCCGAAATTAAATGCACTTTTTTCCCAAATTTTGCTCATTTTTATACCATTTGGCATTTTAGCGGTAACTTTTTACCAGTTACACGTTGAACAACAAGTAGAAGCTTAAATTAAAGAAAACTGTTTTGAAATAATGGTAAGATTTTAAATTTTTGAAAATGATAATTTTTTGACTAATGATAATTTGAAAATGATAATTTTTTTTGAAAATGATAAATTTTTTTTGATAATTTTTTGGCATTTTTCCATTTTTTTAAACTGATTTAATTAAGTAAAAAAAACCACTTTTGTACAGTAAAACTTTTGTGACGCAACGCAGTATCGTGAAAGCTTCAAAATGAACTATCAAACATGAAAATCGAATCATACAGTAAAAAGTTACATCGGAAAAAGAAAAAAGTGCCGAAATTAAATGCACTACCCTAATTGTCGTGCTGGATGCCGGATATAGTGACGTGTTACATAAAAAGATGAGCGGTTTAACTACGATGTATTTATACTTAATACTATGTATTACAATATGATTCTCAGAAAATCCTTCCTGACACTTATTATTATAATAGGTAACAAGAAAATATTATTTTTCAACATAAAAATCAAATTTATAAATTAAACAGCAACCAATTTTAATCAATCGAGAGATTGGTCAGTTAAATGGACTAGCACTTAAAAAACTAAAACAACGAGGCTGTACAGTAGGGTTAAGCCACCTTCGTTTTTTAATTTACATCAAAATTTGAAAAACGGTGTGTAAGAAATGATGCGCAACAAAACAGTTATTCTCTACTTTTTTTTTGGAGCTATTGTAGCAGACGTATTTAAGCCAAAACATAAGTTTTGCTCTTTTGCTAAAAACGCTGTCTCCTTCCTATCCAAATCCCAAACCAGCAAATACAACCAAAATGATTCTATATACTTTCGCAGGGTCGTAGCAAGCGGAGGGGGAAGGGAGAGACTTTGGAGCTCAAATACCCCTTGAACCTTAATGTTTCTTTACATTTTAAGCTGTCTTGGCAAGGATTTGTTATGATTCCGCCTGCCAACTGAAAGAGAGCCCATCATGCGGGATGTTTAGGCTACAAACCAAAGCTTCTCAGACTTTAAGGAACGTAGATTTGACCTTTTGTTAAAGGAAAAAAATTAAATTACATATTCTCAGACTTTAAGGAATGTGAATTTGACCTTTTGTTAAAGGAAAAGGTAAATTAAACAAAAAGTAAATAATGTATTAAATTTACTTAAATAGAAACACCGGGGCATTACAGTATAACCTAAAAACCAAATGTTTTTGGGTTTTTTGGATTAAACACCAGACACCCATAATTTCAGGAACAAAAAATTTTTTGTATTTTGAAAAAAATACAAGACAATTGAAGAATCAGTGATGAATAACTACCCTGTAGAAAAATGATATAGTAAAACATAAAAATGCGTTTTTTTAAATTTAGACTTCTTCTTCCTAAATCAAAGGTGAAACCCTGATATTGTTTGGAATCTTAATTAAAATCTAAATAATACGCTTGTAAAAACAGCACCCAAACAGCAACAATTCAGGATTTTTGTCTACTAATATGAACTATTATACTACAGTTCAGCGATGATTGCAACAAAGAATAAATAAAGATATATAAAGCATAAAAATCTTTAAACTTACAAAATATGGTTTCTATTTTTATTGTAATGTAACACAAATGATTTATTGTGCAACAACCAAAATCACAATTTTTTCTTGGAGCCGACGATTTCAATAGCGTCTTTGGACCAAACGTAGCTTAGTCCCGAAAGCACAGTGGTGGTCGCTGTGAGGTAGTACCAAGCTTTCAACAGGGAATGATCCAAATAGCCGAAGACGGGGGCACCCAGAGCTGCCGCCACTAGAATGATTTGAATAGCTGTGTTGGCTTTACTGATGGCTGTGGGTCGCACTTGGGCGCTTTTTAGTCCAACATCGAAATATCTACGGATCGTGAACGGTGGTGGCAAACTGATGTATCTGAACAATTTTTTAAAATATAATCAGTTGCAGTGTTTGTATTTTTTATTTTTATGAATTGTTAATTATTACAGATTTATTAAAAAATTTTTTAAAAAATATTTTGGTAATCTGTTCCAGTTAATTTTTATTACTTTTCCTCACACAAACTCCATCTTTTTATTATTATTACTCAAAAGAACAGTTATAATGACGACGCTCATTATTTTAAAATTGCGTTTAATAAAATTGCATGTTTGCATCACACAATAATTTTACGCAGACCTGTGGCAAGCACTAAAAGACACCTACCACACCTACTACACCGACCGACCTAAACTAAGCTAACCTAAGCTTGTTACTAAAAATTTCCCTAAGCAACCTAAGCAAAACCTTAAAATCAAGCTAAATTTAATGTTTTGTTTGATTTTGAGGTTTTGCTTAGGTTGCTTAGGTCGGTCGGTGTAGTAGGTGTAGTAGGTGTAGTAGGTGTCTTTTAGTGCTTGCCAGACCTGTGCGCGGTCTGGAAATGCCCCCCCCCCCCCCTTTATTGGAGGATTTGCCCCTCCTCCCCCCGCCAAAAAATAAAAAAAGTACCCTAAAATTATTGCGCCAATTTTGACCTATAATGACGCCATCATAGCGGATTTTTTACAGTTTTTAGCCCATTTCAATGCATTTTAAGCCATTTTAGACCTATCTCTACCTTATTTTCGCTTTTTTTGTCCCTTTTCCTTTTTTTCTTTCTCCACTGCTTGCCGCTCCCCAGTTTTATTGCCTCCTCGTTTAAAAAATGTGCTTCCCCCCGTTTCAAAGTGCCTTTCCCCTGGGGTGTTTGGAAGCGCCCCCCCCCCCCCAAGTACCCCCACAAGTTTTTTCAGTCTTCTACATAAAACATAGGGTGATATATAATATCTAATGTACTAGTAGAACCAATTTTAAACTTAATAGGAAATTCTACATAACAGTTTTGTAATCAGCTTTATAATAATTCATAATAATTATCTTACCTAATGTAGAAAGCTCCTAGTATAAGGCCGATATCACGCCCTAAGATAACAACTGTTAAAGGAAGTGGTACAAGTTGGACGTATGCTAGTGATAAAAACAGAACCCCGACCAGCAGTTTATCAGCTAACGGGTCCAAAGCACTTCCGATCGCCGACCTCTGACTCGCCCATTTTCTAGCTATATAGCCATCTATCTGTAACATCTATTTTAAGTATAGACGAAATAATGGTTTAAAACATACATGGGTACGGGAGGGAAGGTTGGGGGGGTTAACCCCCCAAATTCTGAGAAGAGCGGTTTAACCCCCTCTCAGAAGTTGGGGGTGGGGAGAAAAGGTTAACCCCCCAATTTTGGAAAAATTAAGAAAAAAAAGTCTTTAAAATAACTTCTAACTGCCTCCAAACTTAAGTTTTGAGGTCAAAATGAATGTTTTAAGCAATAAAAAGCTCAAAAATGCAATTAAAAAAAGCTTTTTCACCTTATATTAGCGTTTTTTAACCTATTTTTCCTTCAAAATCGAAAAAAGATATGGGTAAAATGCACTCCAAAAAAACCCATATGCGTATTTTGCGTTTCTCGGATTTCCCCTCCTAATTTGGGGTTTAACCCCCTACTCCGGACCAACTTGCCCATGTATGGTTTAAAACCGTTATGTTTTACGTAAACTATCGTGATATTCCTCATAAATAACCTAACCGTGGACTGTAGACCTTAGTTTCCCTAAGAAACATAAGCAAGGTGGGGGGGGGGGCGCTCTTGGGGGGGGGGGGGCTGCTCGAGACGCATCATATCGTTTTTTTTGGTAGTGCTTTTACAGATCCTTTTCTTCCTAGGATAGGCCGCTATTTAGGTCCAAAGCCCCTCTCATTGTATTTTTCAAGCTTCTCAACCTTAAAATCAAGCTCAAATTTAAATTTTCAGTTTGATTTTAAGGTTTTTTTTTTTTTGTGGGGGGGTTTTTTTTTTTTGTGGGGGGGGGGGGGGGGGGTTCTTTGGGGGTTCCCCCCCCCCCCCCTCCCCCGTGCCTAGGTTGCGTCGGAAAAATAAGTCTACAGACCACAATTCAGGTTGCTCATGAGTTTTACCATGATATAAAATTTTTAGGTTTACGTGTTTTTTTGATATTTAAAAAAAAATATTTTAATTTGATTAATTGTACTTGAAAAATAATGTTTGTAAACTATTAGTTTGTTTATACATAAAGTAGTCCATGTAATTGAATGGGTTATATTTGAATGCCTAAAAATTAACATCTTTATATATTTAATTTTTCAAATAGGTTATCAGATTGTTTAGAAACCCAGCATCCACTTCCAATAAAACAGTAATTCATTCAATCAGAAGATTCTTTAATGTGTTTTATAAAATGAATATTATTATTATAATGCACAATAATAATTTATTTGTTAATCAGTGCGGTTCAAACAGTATTTTTTTGTGAATGCGCGGGTCCTAGATAAGCATGAAGCAAAAAAAAGACAACAGCCCTTTTTTATATAGATAACTTACCAAATCGGTCAAACCAGCAACACAAAAAAGACCTAAAGCGGGTGAATATTGACCTTGAAGTACCAAATATCCCAAAACTGGTGACATGCCTATTCTTAAAAGACAAAGTAAATTCGGAACAGTAGCAACGTTTTCTCTAGATTCATTTGAAGATACATCACTTTTTGTTCTTTGTTGATCTGTTTTGTTTCGTTGATTAGTTTTGACTGTGCCCGCAACAGTGGAATAAGAAGACTGTTTAACACATGACAGGTTACAACTAGCTGAATTTATGCCTGTAGATGTGCTGGCGGCTAAATTTCTAGTTAACAAAGTCTGAATCAGAGTGGTGTCTAATGTCCGTCTGACGCCGACGTTTTCAGTCTTGAAAGGAAATAACGTAACATTCCTTCTTTGAGATCTCAAATAAACTAGATTTGCTATTGAGCAAAATCTTATTCGAATGCGACTAGTTGCCACTTTAAAATCACAAATTATTGGCCCTGATAACGAAAGCTTCATTTTGTGGCATTAGCTAGTGAATGAAAAGCTAAATAAAATATTAGCTACAAAACAAATATACCAATTACACTTCCATTGATATTATTCTTTTTTTATGATGATTAACGGCAAAATAAAAACAACAGTGTATTAATTTATGTTAATTTTCACAAGTTTTTTTTTGGAAAAGGTAATTTCACGCTAAATCCACGTCATCTTAAAATGTAGCGCACAAAATATTCATTAAGTTTATTTTATCATTTAAAATAGTATTGGAACATAACAAGCATGAAAACACAAAATTGGATTATTTTTATAACTTCTAATTTCTTTACATCATACACTAAACACAATGTAACTAAATCAAATTTTTATTACTCTTGTATTATCAAAAAAATTTAGGAGAAAATCCCATACACAAGTTTTGAGCAAAAACAGGTTATATAAATTGAAAAACAAAATACAATTCGGAACTTCAAATATTTATTTTCACAGTATAATGTAGCATTTAAAAATAGTTTTAGTGACACTTAATATATAAACCAAATCGCAAAATTGTAACGAGTTTAAAATTTGCGTTAGAAAGTTTAGACGCATCGTATTATTCACAATATCACAGTATCAATATAAAAACCGTTATACTATTAACTGAAATTAATAAAATTATGTTCATCCCATTAAGTCCAAAATATAGTTTTGCAAAAACGTTATACCAATTTTTTATCTTAATATTATGTTGTATCACATGAGTTGTGTTTATTCAGTTTTATTTTTTGGTTTGTATAAAACTGGGCCTTCCCATATGTTCTTCCAACTTGTTTATTAGCAATTTCACACAAACAGCTGGAATGAGTAACCCTAAAATAAAAGCACCGTTTATATTTTAAATTGGAACCAGAATATAGGAGCTTTGCGATTATGGGGCTGGCTGGACAAGCCAAATTTATTTGTTAAATCAAAATCCATTAAACTCATCCTCTTTCATGAATCAAAAGTGATCTTTTTTTAACGCAATTTTTTTCTGCCGAATTACAAACAACATTTCCGCAATCGATTAATGTCACATAAGAAATAGTGTATATACGAATCCGTTTAATTTGCATGGCAATAGTTGGCGCGCAGTTGATTGGCAGTACCGTATGATGTTCTGTTCAGTAAAAGTACGTTTGATAGTTTGTTTTGCGCGATTTTAAAAAATTAAGATGATTCGACAGTTGCAAACGCACTTTCCACACCTGAATATCTCTTATATGACTTTGGTCGATTCCAGGTGAGATAACTAAACACTACCTGTACTTGGCCAATAAAAAACCAACAACATCAGAAAAAGGAAGCTAGAACGACAACAAAAACAAATAAAAAACAACAGCCGACTGCTTACCGACGATTTTCTTCCCGTCCACCGTTTTCACCCGTACCACTTGCATTCTATTCCGGCGTAGGGGGAAGGCTTGCAGTACCGACTCCACCACCAGCCACACGGATAGAACTGAGCCGGCCAGGATGTAGTAGGAGCGGGATCGACGCCCGATTTCGCACACAGCCCCCGCTCCCTCGTTCCGACACTTCCCGTAGAAGTAAGTGTGCTGACAGACGTTCTGAAGGGCTGAGTACTGTTCCTCCCACAGCTTTTCCGCCTCCTCCGCACCGATGCGTTTAAACCGCTTCCTGAAATATTGATTGGTTTTCTTGTAAAAAATAATATAATCTGTGGGCTGCAAAAAGTTTTCAATGAGCATATTACTGACGGAACAGTAGAATTATACCAAAAATTTACCAATGCACAGATTTTAGCCATTATACTTGTCTTTGTCTAAAACAATTTCTTCGTCAATGAAACACACAAATTTACGATTTTTTTTACATCAATCATAATTTTTCTATCAAAAATAAGTTTAAAAGCCAGTTGAGTGATAAGAAATAAAACATAATAATAAAAAATGTATTAAAATTTTTGCTCTGGGCATACCAATCCTCAATGAACAAAAGCATAATCAATGTGTAATTTTTTTATAATGTTATTTTTTAAAAGCCTCATTGGGCCGGCTATGGTTGTCTAAACCCAAATAAAAAATAATATTTAAACTTTATCTTTCCTGCAACAAACCATCATAATAATCAAAGAACCTGCGTTATTTTTTTAATAATAGCATTTTTGAAAATCGTTTTACTAAAATAAATTTCTTACTTTATTTCTTCCAGAGTTTCTGTACGCACTGCGAGTCCGGTGTTGGGACGGTAAACGTTGTACACGCGCTCGCCAGAATCCGCGCGTTTCTTACCCGTCGCGCAAACAAAAGCCACAGATTGCTTGTGAATAACCGTAGCCTGAAATTAAAAAAAAACTTCTTCAGTCAGAAAGTCTATCGTGAAAATTTTTAAAGCAGATTGTGGCATCGAAAAAGATTATATTTAATGTTCTGGTTCGCAAAATATAATAATAATATTTGCGAAAGCCTTTTTTAACATTTAAAATGGTCAAAATTAGCCGTAAAATCTCACCGAATAAAAGCCGTCGTTTTCTCCTTTGTGATTCAGATAGATGCTCATAATTTCGTTCCAGGACACCCCCCGCTCGACGCCAATCTTGTGCAGGACAGATTTAAAATTTCCAGCCTCAAGTCTTCCAATGAAAACCCGAGTTTCCAGTTTCTCCACATTTTCCCCGCCCAATCCCAAATCTAAAAATAAAATCAAAACTTAACAAACTCACTAACTGGAATATTATGAAAGTATAATTAAACTTTATAAATTTTATATTAATTTGTGAAAGTAACTTGCCCAATATGCCCATGTCGAATCTTCCATCTTTGCGGGCCTGTTGCTCGATTTCTCGCAAAGTGTCAGAAAAATATTGGAACAGGGCGTTCTGCGCGTGGACAGGGAGACCGAGAATCCTGTTTAAGAATTTAGAAAGACTCATGGCGTCTTTTTCCAACCCAAATGAGTTGTCTTCCCGAACCAATAAACCAACACCTTCCAAATACTGCCGCATTTCTGAAAGTAATTTTTTTTATTTAAAGCCAGAATTGGAAAGCTAATGACTATAATTGGTAAACACAGCCATTCAAGTAATTTCGATAGCACGAAACACGCACGAAAAATCGAAAAAAAAACACGATTAGATTTTATAAAACCGAAAAACAATTTATTTTAACATTGCTATTAAATTTTGTTTAAAATTTAAAGCAGAATTAAGAAAAACTAGTAGAATTTATTGTTAAAAACTTTTAAAAGTAAGCCTCGGTGAACAGTATCTAACCGTAAATTTTTTTACAATAAACAAAACGATCTCTGACAATGAATTTTCGTTTAAGAAATCAGCCGTAATTTGCTAAAATTTTTGCCTTGGTTGGAGAGCGGAGTTTTCACTAAAACGACACAAAATCTAAACACAAAATAGTGCAACCAAAAGGCTAAATGACAACATTTAAATAAAAAAATAAAATTGCTAACCACTAAAGAATTCCCCGGGCGAATAATCCGCAGGGGCAGGCACCAAAGGTTTTTTTCTTACACCGAGTATCGCCTTGAATGTCTCTTCCAGAGCAGCACGACCATACTTGGTGTCAAGGTTAAACTGAGACAAATCCCGGCTTTCAGTCGCTCTAAACATTATTTAATTCACTTTTATTTTTTTCGTTTAAACGTTTAAAATAAAATGTTTGGATGTTTGTAATTACGAAAGAATTGGACACAATTTATTAAAATTCTATTTCAAACAATTTGAAAATTCTAAAAAGGTAAATTTTTATCATTACATAATTATAACATAATGCAACTTATAATTCAAAGTTCAGTTAACTTAAGTTTCATGTTTGTTTGTTATGATAATCAGACCTGTGAACTGCCCCCCGGGGTTTTATTGGGGGGGGGGGGGCGGGCAATTCCAAAACGGGGGGGGGGGGCACGGGGGACAACTTTTTTGAAACGGGGGGAAGCGGGGGGCAATAAAACAGGTGCAAGCAAGCAGGGGGAAAAAGAGAAAAAAAGGAGGAAAAAAGAGAAAAAAAGAAGGGAAAAGGGAAAAAAGGGACAAAAAAGCGAAAATAAGGTAAAATAGGTCTAAAATGGCTTAAAATACATTGAAATAGACTAAAAACTGCAAAAAATTTGCGATGATGGCGTTACATAGGTCAAAAACGGCGTCATAATTTTACGATACTTTTTCATTTTTTGGCGGGGGAGGGCAAATCCTCCAATAAAACGGGGGGGGGGGTTCCAGACCGTGCACAGGTCTGTGATATTCCAATCTCCTCCCATATAAGTGAGACTTGCTGTTGCTAAACCTTAGGTCTTAACTAATAATATTCGGTTAAATGGGTTGGGTCCCAATTAACAGTTTCATGAGTGTGAAGTTTGTAGTGTAGTATTAGCGACAAAAAGCCCTGTTTAAGGCTGCATTACAATTAAATAAAAATTCTTTAAATAAAGCCGATAAAACTTTGTCATAATAGTTTTTCTATCAGCAAAAAAAAACCACACGTTCCTCGTGTAATATCTGGGATTAATTAAACTCGATCATCCCCAAGCATGTAAAAATTTACGGCAGACAAATTAATAATAAAATCAATCAATATACCTTCGATCTCCGTGAGTCAGGGCACCTAAGGACTCCAGTCGCTTGGCCACGATAGAGGCAAATCGTTTTTCGCCTGCCAATTCCGAAATTAAAAAAATATATTCGGGGCCGCTCACTTGATTCGATCGATGCGTTCTACCTAAACAATAACAGTCCTAAACTATAGTAACTATAATAATAATATTTTTTATAATTTTTAGAAGCTTTGGTCGTCAATCATCGTTAGCTTAAAATGCTACAACTGTGTCTGCGGCACTTACTGTCACAAATTTATGCGATTAGTAAATAAAAAAGCTTTAAAACTTAGGGAATTAAAAAACATAGTTACACTTGCTGAAAAAAAATTTACGTATTGCCCTATGTATACAATTTATGTCTGTTTGTTTCAATAAAGAAACAAAACAAATTAATAAGGTGTTTGTAAACATTGACGCGCAAAAAGAAGATTAAAAACTGCAGAAATTTTTAAATAAATATGGTTTTCAAAAAAATATCCTACCAAACTGTTGGATGGCCTTGTCGGCGGACCAGGGTAATTCCAGGGTAATATGAGTTCTTCTTAACTGGTTGTTAGCTCTTCGGTCTGACTGCAGGGAAATTCCAGAACTAGCTGCTTCTGATATTATGGCGATTTTCTGCAAAGAGAAAAAAATGCTAAATTTAACATTTTTGTTCAATGTTCCTATTTGCGAAGATCCATGTGCAAGTTTAATGGTTAATACCAGGATGACTACTCGCGGAAAGTCCCTTAATTTATTTCATTTTTTGCTTAAGGTGCGGTACAGAGCCAAACATTCTTGTTATAGATTTCGATGATTTTTAGTGAAAACTTTACCTCTGCCCCCAATAGAACACAAGATTTTCATCAAACTTTAGCGGTTCGGGAGATATGACTTTCCAAAAGTGGCGTTTTTTGGTGATTTTGTACTTACTTAAAAGGGTGCAAAAATTTAAGTTACAAAATAATAATACCTGCGAAGAAAATGGTAATTTTGTAATTTTTTTGATACCTTGAGTTAAGATTGGTAAAGCAAATTTGTTGAGATATTACGTTTGGAACCAAAAAACCTGCGATTTTTGGACTTCGAAATACGAAGTGTTAAAGCCGATTCTCTTGGAAAACTCAAGCAGTCTTTATGAGTTTTGAGGGAATTGCGCACGTGGTCGAATCGGTAGTTTTCTGACTACTGTACAATTGTAACGTATTCGAGAATCCGCTAATCGATTTTTGTTTTTCATTAAAGAAACATAAAAATCAGACTTGTGCACGGTCTGAAAATGCCCCCCCCCCGTTTTTTTGTAGTATTTGCCCCCCCCCCCGTTTTTTGCCCCCCCCGCCAAAAATGAAAAGTCCCAAAATATGACGCCATTTTTGACCTATGATGACGCATCATCGCGAATTTGCAGTTTAGCCTATTTCAAAGAATTTTAAGCCATTTTAGACCTATTTTTACCTTATTTCCGCTTTTTTTGTCCCTTTTTTCCCTTTTTCCTTCTTTTTTTCTCCTTTTTTTTCTTTTTTTCTTTCCCCCCTGCTTGCCCCCCCGTTTTATTGCCCCCCCCCCGTTTTAAAAAAGTTGCCCCCCCCCCCGTTTTGGAATTGCCCCCCCGTTTTAACCCCGGGGGGGGGGGCAGTGCACAGGTCTGTAAAAATTATTTTTAGTTTTTAAACAAAGTTTTTAGTTTAGTGTTCTTTGCAAAAAATGTCTGTGCAATTGTTTGTGTTTTGTATTACTTTCAGCGCTCTTAGCAAATTTACTTTTTCACACCTGACCTTTTGCTTTTTGTAACCCTACTTACCTTCTCTCCGTTCATGAAGCGTTCTTTCTCTGCCATATTGAGGAGTTCCAGAGGGACGTCATTTTCATTTCTTAATTCGTACTGGACCTGATACGACTCCCCGTCTTCCCGACTCACCACACGCCCTTTTCGTCCAGTCATCTACAATTCAAGTAGTGTTGAAAATAATGATAATAATCCATCCCCAGACCTGTGCACGATCTGGAAATGCCCCCCCCCGTTTTATTGGAGGATTTGCTCCCCCCGTTTTATTGCCCCCCGCCAAAAAAATGAAAAAGAACCCTAAAATTAAGACACCATTTTTGACATATGATGACGCCATCATCGCAATTTTTTTGCAGTTTTTAGCCTATTTCAATGTAATTTAAGCCATTTTAGACCTATTTTTACCTTATTTTCGCTTTTTTTGTCCCTTTTCCCTTCTTTTTTCCTTTTTTCTTTCTACTTTGCTTGCCCCCCGTTTTCAAATTGCCCCCCCCCCAATAAAACCCCAGGGGGCAGTGCACAGGTCTGCATCCCTGTACAATAGGAACAAAAATAAAAGTTAAAAATTAAATTTTTAATGAATTACAAAATAAGTAACTGGAATAAAAAAAATACCTCTGCAACTTGCTCGGGACCACCTAGCTCATTTATCAGCTGATCCAACGTATTTGGAGGGAGAAATTGGCCGAGGCGCTCGACACTAGCCAACAATTCAGCCTTCATAACATGCGCGCGATTGAGATTCAATTCGTTGGAAGCAATTCCTAAATTGGGTTTAGGGTCGATGGAGCCGAGGGAACTTGGAGCCAAAAAAAAACATCACTAAAACCTATGCCTAAGCCTAAGCAAAGCCTAAAAAAAGATGAAAATTTTTTCCGGCGGCTCCAAGTTCCCTACTTTTGGCTCTAAAAACCCCGTACCCTAAATTGTAAATACAGCTATAATCTTTAAAAAATTTTATTTTTTTTTCTGCCAAAACAAAACACATAAATGCGTGTTGAGAATATATAAATACTATATAAAAATAGTAATTAATAAATAGAACACTTCTTGTTCGAACACATTGAAGAAAATTAGACTACAAGGTTTCAATCTGGGCACATTTTTTATTTAGGGTTGACAATTATGTGACAACCCAGAGTAGAAGCGAAAATAACCAGGCGCTGAAAAATTTAGACAACCATGTATTGAAAAATTTGGCCTATAAGGAATTGAACCCTTAACTTCCAAAGTCGATTCTGGCGAGCTATCCATTAAACCATGGGCCGGACAACGAAAGGGGAGGAAAGATAATCGCCATTTTATTAACGCTTTTACCTTGAGTTTTCACGTAAGGGACACATGCGGCATATGTGTCACAAATAAATTCTAAAGTTGATTTACTGATACAAAAAAATTTTTAAATGTTTTTTTCTTCGATTTTCAGTTTTGAAAAAATAATTGGTTTATACATCATTTTGTACGAGTACAGGCCAAACTGTTCTTGCATCAAAATTATGAAAATTCGCCTGAGCACATGACACATAAATACCCACTTTTGGTTGAGGTGAATTGTTACTGGTTCTGTATTTATCGATTGTTCTAGCAATTATCTATTTAATATGCGAACAAAAAGCAGTGAATAAAGTAATTATAAACGAATTAGAATGAGTACACATAAACCCTTGAAGAACACCAAACGTATAGGTGAAAATCACTCGCATTCACTTGAGCGCCAAGCTCCGCAAAATGAAATTGTGATCAAAAACACTGATTAATATGACCGTGATTATTCAAACCAAAAACATAAAACTAACCAGAGTCCGTTTTACTTCCAGAGGATAAAAAGTCTTCAGCAGTAAACCCTGGACCCCCTAAATCTCGCTGAATTTTTTCCTTTTCAGCTTTTAATTTTTCGCGTTTTGCTTTTCTCTTTTCTTTTTTCCTAGCTTTTTTAGCTTTCAGCTTTTTCTTTTTCACGATTTCCTTTAAATTTATATTGTTCTCAGCAATTGATTCACTGCTATTTTCTTTCACAACTTGCTGTTTTGAAGCCCAGGGATCCTCTAAAACAAAATAAAAAAATTATTTTTTTAAAAATTATTAATTAATAAGTCACTACACGAGTTATTTGCCAAAATAAAAAGCAATAAGCCGAAAACTCACGTTCATCATTGTCAAAAATGTCGAAAGGGTTGAAATCCTCCTCCTCTTCTTCGCCCTTAGTTGGCGAGACATTTTCCGCCGTTGTGTTATTTGCACTGGGACCGCTTTTATTTGGATCACCATCTTCATCGCTGTCATCATCGTCGTCGTCGGATTCGCCAGCTTCTTCGAAAAGCGTAGTCAGCCAATCTTAACATGCAGTTATAATAGTCTATGGTTTTTCAATTTTTATTTATCTTTTTAGACAGAAATATGCCGAAGTTAGAAATTAAAAAATAAAAACAAAAGTCCCACGATTATAGATAATAGATGAAAATATAGGCTTACAACAAGGAATTATGGTCGTATCCCGGACATACATGAGCATGGACCGGCAAGCTAGGGGGTGGCTACCCCGGTTAAATGGCCCTTTGAAAGCTAAGAGGATGGGGTCCGTACCCTTCCAAGCTTTTTAGGGGGTCGACCCGGGGTAGACCACCTTGAATCCAGAGGGGTCAGAGGAGGTCTGGATTTCAAACAAAGTCACATTAAATCATTTAGGTTTTTTAGCACTAATATAAAATTTTATATGCTAAAATAGGCTATTTATGTATAAAAAGAGTAGAAAAGTACAGTTTTATACTAGAAAACCAAGTTGCTGACAGAAATTATTTTGACCTAAATTTATACCCAAAATTTCGCTCGGAAGGGGGGGGGTCGCTTTAGAATTATAGAGGTAGGGTTTCAAAATTTAAAAATTTTGGGAGAGGGGAGGCTGCTATATTTTTTTTCTAGCGGGGGGCTGAAATTTTAAGGCTAGGGGGAGGGGGTGAACCGCACCCTAACCCCCTATGCTCATGTATGATCCCAGGCACACAGGGATCCCGTTCCTTTTTGTCTTTTACACAAGTGCTGCATAAATGTTTTTGGCCGAGGACTAACCCTAAGTTCTTTCACCCTGCCACAAAATCCTAAATAGGACCAAAGAGAGTTATGACACACTAATCGGAGAATTGATGGATTTATTTTAATAACGTTGTACGGCCATCCGCAAAATAAAAGTCTAAGGAAGTTCAAGTTTAAAATATTATTGGGTGTCGTTTGTATTAAAGTTTTTAAATTGAAATTTTGTTTATATTCTTTTTTATAAATTCAATAAAATGTTCATACAAAATTTTTAATGCATATTTCAGTATTATAAAATTATATATGCACGAGAAAAATACATGGGGTTGGGCATTAAAACATTGCTGCAAACCGTGTTTGTTTGATGTATTTTGTTGATTATCCAGTTAAAACAAAAATCGAACCAATTAATTACCAATCATATTATTACTAAAATTTATTAATTCTTAGGCCATGAGACACAAAAATTAAAATTTAGAATAATGTAAAACTAGAATCTTTTTTTCTGAGTACAAACTATAAAAATGTTTGGATAACCTGACTAACCTGCTATTTTATATTAAGAAATGTTAACAAAAAAGCCAATAAATATATATTTTATGTGGGAAATGTTAGCGTAAAAAGTGTTTTGTCGAAATTTTAAGTGACTGTAATAATATTTCAAATGTAAAATTTTGTTTGGGTTACATCAAAATTATCAAGCTTAGCTTTACATAACTCACCTCTAATTTTTGTCGCTAGTCATATTTATACTTTTGTGCCAGTTAGAACATTAACAACTGAACTTTCTAGGAGAAGCAATGTACCTTCATTTTCTTCCTCTGAAACGGAAGACTCATCGCTACTGCTGTTATTACTGGTCGAATCATCCGATTCGTTTTCACTCTCATCCGAGCTGCTGTCATTCAAGTCCAAATCCAAACGTGACCTCTTGCTAGTAGACTCAAAATCAGCCCCGCTAGCTAAAATTGTAATGTTTTTTTAAACTAATTCTTTTTTGTTGTTTATGTTGTGTTAGATTAACGGGCATTTTGGGATTAAAAAATCTACCTCATCTTATTTCAGAATGGTCGACGAATATGTCCATCCACGCCTTTCCGAGACAATTTTATAGTTTATAATAAAAATTGTCACGTTAGAACCAACCTTAAAGGTTTCTTATTTAAGTTTTAATGAGTTTTATTATAAAAACAGAAAGTAAAAGCAACCTTTTCGCTTTGTTCCTGGTCCTCCAGAACTGAAGTCAAACATGTGATCCACATCGGCGGAAAAGAGAGTTAAGTGCAGTCCGGCTCCTTCCATGATCTTCGAACTGTCCACTGAAGGGAAGTGCTTTTCTATTAATCCATGCAAGACGCCTCTGGAATTCATTTTTAAAGTTAAGAAACCCTTAAAAATTCACTGTTTACGACCAAGAAATAATTTGTTTAATTAAACTTATTAGCAATTTTTAGCATCTAGCTTTTTTATATGATAGCCTGTTTGCGGTTGCGACCCTTTCTAAATCTATAATTTTTTTAAACCAAATCTCTAATCTTCGATTTTGAGATCCTACCCTTTGATCGAATTTGAGCTTATTTTTTGGTCTTATTTTAGTATTATCTTTTGTCACAATCATGTTATTTTTTGGTAAAAACAGCACTTTTATGCACTGTTTCACAACTGAACATAGAATTTTAGTCAATTAATTTTATTCCAATAAACACTTGTAATCAATGGTTTAATACTACTCTTTTCAAAACTAACCAACATAACAGACTGAACGACTATAAAACACACGTTGGTAAGAACATACCAAACACCCACACATGGAGAACATTTGCAGTAAAACAAAATTAAGTTTACTTTGCAGTGGATACAAAATCAACGAGATCTCCTCCACATTCCTCCAGCTGCTCTAAAGTTTTGGCTTCTCCGGTCGATTGTAGCCCGATAACTACACATTTTCCATTTTTTACAGCTTCACGAGCAATTTTTACACATTTTCGAACCTATAATGTTAATTTTACTTTGTAATTAGAAGAACTAGACTAAAAAACTATAAAACTATTCGCACACGTATATAAATCACACATGTTGTTTTAACTTCCTGATGTTATTTTACTGGCCACAGCAGTGGAGGGCCGGTTTAATAGAAAGATTAATAGGAAGAGGTCAAAACAACATTTCAGCTTTAAATCACATTGGCTTTGAAAGTTGAGAAGGTTGGTGTGCGGGTTATACTCACCTAACATTTAAACTTAAAGCAATGTTCTTCTAATATGATGTTAGAATGCAGGGTGGCATAGGTGTTTTTGGCCAGGTCCGCCAGGGAGGAAAGGACCCCTAGCGGACCTGGCCTAAAAAGGAAAGGTCTTCCCCCGAGGGAAAGACCAAAATTTTTTAGGGGTCGTCCAAGGGGTTCGGTTCGGATCCCCCTGACTTTTTCGGAGGAGTTGATCCGGGGTGCGAGATTTCAAATTTAGGGGGGTCCAGGGGGGGTCCGATTTTTTAACAAAGTTTTTTTAAAATCAGTATTTAAGTGTTTTTAGGTCTATTATTGAATTTTATACACTAAAACAGTCTATTTAAGCCTAAAAGTGTATTTAGCACTGTTTTTTTTGCTAATCGTTTTTTTTACAGTAAATAAAAAATATACTTTGTTGGTGTTGTTGGTCGGGAAGGGGGTGGGAGAGGGGGGGGTCAGCTTTGCAAGGGAAGGGATCAGGCCGGACCGCTCTTGAGCTTTGGGGGGAGGGGGCCCTAAGTTATTTTGAATTTTGTCCGAAATTTTGGCTCTAGGGGGGAGGGTGGACCCCTCTTCCCCCAAAAAAAACACCTATGCAAGGTGGTAGGAGACTTTCACCACAAAAGGTTTGGTTCACAACAGGTCTTATTTTTTTATTCGGCATTTAAAGCTTTTTTTAATAGTATTCTTAAATTTTTTTTAGCGATTTTAAAGAACTTTTTTCCCCTATTTTGACCTACCGGTACCTCAAAATCACTCCTTCCTCCAAATCATACCCTTTTTACTCCGGGGTAAATATCTGCTGTAATCTGGGTAGATCGAGCACTTATGCTACCCACCTATGGTAAAATATACGCGTACTCCACAGTTAATTTTCTGAACAAACAGTCCTAATAAATATACTTTGGCTTATAAAATTTTAACTTACTTTGGAAGCGATACAGAGATATTTGAAAAACCGCTGATGAGCCGCCCAAAACTGACCCCAAATAGCTTTTCGGACAGTTTTTTCCGTGTCAACCAATTCTGAGGCTATTTGAAACTGCTTTTTTGCTTCAAGCCACTAAAAAAACTTTGATTTTTTGCTTTCAGTCTACATTGTTTATTTTTATCGTTGGATTTTATTAAAAAAAATAAAACACTCCAAAAAAGAGTATCTGACTTCCGTTGTTAAAGTACGGATTATATTTTCTTCCCACTCTAAATTAACTTAACACAAACAAATATTCAAAAAAAAAAACAAATAAAACAAATCAATTATATTATATTTAATAAAAGTTTAAATCCAAAAAAAATGACGTTAGTGCGTTTTGAAAACATACCAATTTCACAGATTCATCGTAAACGTTTATGAATTCTTTGCTCAAAGGAACTTCTTCTATTAGAAAACTAGTCCCATTAAATGAAAGTTGGCGAGCTAAGTACAAACCACGTTGCTAAAAGATAACAAACGAAAATATTATTAAAAAACTTTCTAAAGTTGGGGATGTGTCGGAAATATTTAAAACCAGAGAATATTTTAAAAATTATTTTATCTGGTGCCGGTAGAGGCATTAGTGGTAGCACTGTACTAAGAGAAAGATTAATGTGGTAACTTTAAACGGGTTGGCAAAATAGAATGGCATGTGAAAGCGCCTCATTTTTACATTGCTAACAAAACAATTATAAAAATTAAAAACTGCAACAAATTTATAGAGGTTTTTTTGGAAAATAAAACACACAGATTAATTTTAAAAGTTAACTAATTAAATAAAATAAAGTATAATGTAAAAAAACGATAGGTTAAAAAAGAAGGATCATCTGCAAAAAAGAAGAAAAATCTGCAAAAAACTTCTGTCAATGTCTGAATTACAACCGTAGCTGAACCCCGATATAGTTTTTTATAATAAGAACTTCTAATTTACGAGATCTATCCATTAAACTTTTTGTCCAGAGAACATCCTTTTTTAGGATTATAGCAAAAGAAGTCGGTCAAAAACAAAAGGCCTAAGCATTTTCTGATACTGGTTAGAAAATCAGAATGGTGTTAACTAACAGGCACTGTTTAAACTGGACCCGCTTATTTTCAAATCCAAAATTTATCTTTAACGAACCTTCATGTCCATGGCTACTATTTCCATTGCTCCAACTCCTCTTCGCTCTACTGCATTGATAAATTCCGAGAATTCCTAAAAATGTTACTAAATTAATTTTTTTAAAAATAAGTTGAACTTACGCAAGACAAAAAAAAAACAGTATAGAAATTGTAATGAAGTTATAGGTCAACGTGTATCCAAACTCAGATTGTTTTTTTTTTTGAAGAGAAATATCTAACACTTGTGATTGCTGGCTAAGATGAATAATACTTTATTTTTTTTGGATGATACATAACATTAACTTTATTAGTTTTAAGATTTATACCTCCACTAGCAGGCCAATAACCTTTTCTAAAATTACTGATTTAAAAACCCGTAATGGTACCACCGCTTTCTTAAATAATTTTTAACAATCCTTTATCACTCAGGTCCAGATGCAGATCCTACTTCAAATCAAATCCTAATCAAATCAAATCCTACACTAAATTAAACCCTACACTAAATCCGATAAAAAACCAAAATAAAATGTTAAAGTGTATTCTTGTTACCTCAAAACTCTTACCTTAAAAGGTCTTCCCTCTCCCCACAAACCCAAACGAGACATGTAGGCCATGTTCCGAGGTTCAGTGGCCCCCGTGGCACTCGCGTACACGATTCTGGCGTTGGGAAGTGATTTCTGAAGGTCCATCACGATCTGACCGGTTTTCGTAGGTTTCGAACTTCCTATAGGCACCAAATTCTTGGCACGATGGCATTCATCAAAAACTATCTAAAAAAATATAAACTCGCTGTTTGGACTAAATAAGCATCTTACATAAAATTCATTCCCAATAGTTTTACAAACAATATTATAAGAACGGTGTCGTTTTTTTTTTAAGTTTTAAAATCAAAATTTTAAAACTCATATTAAGTGCTAACTGCTTTTTCTTAAACCCAAAATCCAACTGGCAACACAACAACATATTTTTTTGATGGTTGGTTGGCATAGCCAGAGTTTTCAAGTGATTTCCTCCAGGAATGCTGCTGCCTTTGCGGGTTGAAACCATAGGTCTTCAGCTTTTAGTGTGGTAGGATTTTTGATGCAGTTGAAAAGGTGGTGGACATCATGCGGTTTCTGGTGGCATTTTGGGCATTCATTTTTGATTAGTGGGTTTATTCTTGATTTGTATGAATTTAGATGATGACAAAATCCGGATCTTAGTTGTGACAGGAGTGCTCTTAGTTTTCTTGGAAGGTGTTGTTCGCTTTTGTGTATTTCATGGGGTTTGCTTTTTAGTAGAGGATTGGGTTGGAGTTGAGATAGAGATTCTTTTACAAAATAGGTGTGAATGTTAGTCCTGATGGCTTTTTCGGTGAGATTTGGGTTGAAGAAACTTTCTGCTATGGGGCCATACTTTGATTGGAGGGTGTGTTTCATTTCTCTTGGCCTAGATTTGTTTGCTGTGATTTTGTTGGATGGGTGAGTCTGTTGCATAGTCTTGGCAAGAAATTGTGTTGCAAGAAGAGATGTGTGATTTTCAATTGGTAGTACTTTGGTTTCTTGATGAAGATGATCTAGTGAGGCCATTTTGTGGCATCCAGTTGCTATCCTGAGGGCTGAGTTTTGTGTTGATTGAAGTTTCTGGTAATGGGATTTTGAGAGGTTTGGTGACCATATTGGTGTTCCGTAGTTGAGGATGGGTCGCCCTATAGCTTTGTATGAGGCTACTATTGTTTCTTTTTGTTGTCCCCAGCTGGTCCCAGCTAGGGCTTTGAGGATGCTATTGCGTCTAGATGCCTTGTTGTTGATGGTGGTGATGTGGTTGTTGAAGGTTAGTTTTGGATCAAAAGTGACACCTAGGATTTTGGGATTTTTGTTGAGCGGTAAAAGTTGGTTTTGTATGGTCACGTTTGGGTGGTAGTTGTATTCTTGTGAAGATGGAGAGAAAAGTGTAACTGTTGATTTTTCTGTTGATAGTTTGAGGTGGTTGAGATTCAGGTATTGATTTAGAGTGTTGAGGTAATTGGTGAGATTTGTTTCCATGTTGGCTATGTTGTTTCCGGTGGAGTAGACTGTGGTGTCGTCAGCATAGGAGACGATTTTGACGCCGGCAGGTGGGGGAGGTATGTCCGATATGTAGAAGTTGAAGAGGGTTGGAGAAATGACTGAGCCCTGAGGCACGCCTGTTTGTACTATCCTGGGTTTAGAGGTTGAGTCTCTGAATGAAGTTTTGTTGATTCTGCCTCTGTTGATTATTTTTTTGATCTAAACTAAGAGGCCCGTTGAGAAGACAAAATAAACAAAACCCTACCGGTCCGTCGAAATCCTGACCGCACCAATGCAGTATTTGCTTTAAACGGGTGCGGTATTTGCTTCTGGCGCTGTGACTTTCCCCAATAAGACTGGAATACGTGGCAAAGATCACACCACGCTTGATGGACCCGTTTTCTTTACCGGATATTTTGGAGTATTTACACTATAAACAAAAATGTTATTGTAGCAGCCGGATAAAAATTATTTAAGTAAAACGTGCGCAAAAAAGAAATAACTTTTAAATCGCTTCGATTATTCGACGTTTGCTTTGAGGAATTGCACAATAAAAACCTAAATATTAATGTCTTAACTTCTACTTTTTTAAATTTTATTTCTATTTAAGTTACCCTTAGTAATACACGATTATTTATGTTATATTTAGTGTTTATGCGCATTAATATGTAATCATGTTTGTGAAATTTTAAAAGCTGTTTATATTATTGATTTCAGCGCAACACGCTAAGTTCCATAGTTAAATTAATTCCAAAGAAATTATTCTTTGCATAATAATATGAAAAAAAAATTATAAAGCAAAGAATTATTAATCATTCTCTACTAAAATCTGATGAATATACCTTGTTCAGGGCATGAACTTTAATTTTCCCAGCACCAACGTCATATAAATCTCTTTCTGCATCATACTTTAAATCCGAAGACACGCTAAACCTAAAAAAAATCAAAATTATTGCGGACCTTTTCAAACTTTGATTTGAAAACATTTTTGCAAATAAGTATACACTAGATTATATTCAGTCAAGTCGACTGTCGACACTAAGCATAATATCAACCTCAAGCACAGTTTTAAGTTTAATTTTAGGGACAATGAATATAGCACTAATTTTTAATACAGAAGTTATAAAAATTAACGGCAAAAAACTAACCAAAGAGCTCGTTTTCGTCCCACCAAGTAGTTTTCATAAATTATTCCTGCGATTGTTCGACCCTTTCCGACACCAGCTCCGTCTCCTACAATATTAGATTTAACACATCATTATTCCAACAGACCTGTGAACTGCCCCCCCGGGGTTAAAACGGGGGGGAGGGACAATTCCAAAATGGGGGGCACGGGGGGCAACTTTTTTGAAACGGGGGGGGGGCAATAAAACGGGGGGGCAAGCAGGGGGGAAAGAAAAAAAAGAGAAAAGGAGAAAAAAAGAGAAAAAAAGAAGGGAAAAGGGAAAAAAGGGACAAAAAAAGCGGAAATAAGGTAAAAATAGGTCTAAAATGGCTTAAAATACATTGAAATAGGCTAAAAACTGCTAAAAATTCGCGATGATGGCGTCATCATAGGTCAAAAATGGCGTCATATTTTTAGGGTACTTTTTCATTTTTTGGCGGGGGGCAATAAAACAAGGGGGTGGGGGCAAATCCTCCAATAAAACGGGGGGGGGGGCATTTTCAGACCGTGCTCAGGTCTGTTCCAATCTAATGTAATTTATTTATTAGTTTGTGGTATTCTTGATATGGGGACGAAGAATACTATTTTTACACTTAAACAAAAACTTGACGATCACATGCGAAATATTGACCAGTAAAAAAAAAATATTATAGCGTGAGAAGACGTAACGATTTATAGTGTTTGTTACGTTAATTTGCAAATTTGAGGTGTTTGATTCATAGGGTCAAGGAAATGTTGTTTTCAGTAAAAATTCATGGCTGATCTTCAATCATAAATGCAGACCTTTGCACGGTCTGGAAATGCTCCCCCCGTTTTATTGGAGGATTTGCCCCCTCCGTTTTATTGCCCCCCGCCAAAAAATGAAACAGTACTTAAAATTATAACGCGATTTTTGACCTATTATGACGTTATCGTCACGAATTTTTTGCAGTTTTTAGCCTATTTCAATGTAATTCAAGCCATTTTAGACCTATTTTGACACCATTTTCGCTTTTTTTGTCCCTTTTTTTCCTTCTTTTTCTCCTTTTTTTCTTTCGCTCTTGCTTGCCCCCACTCCGTTTCAAAAAAGTTGCCCCCCGTGCCCTCTCATTTTGGAATTGCCCCCCAATAAAACCCCGGGGGGCAGTGCACAGGTCTGATAAATGAATGTTACGCACAACAAAATGATTTTTGTTAGTCTAGTAATTTTATTTATCATTAGTCTTTTTTATTTTGGGGATGCGCTGTTGTTTTCAGCAAAAATTCATGGCTGGTATTAAATCATAAATGTATGTTACGCACAACAAAATGATTTTTGATAGAATAGTTTAGTAATTTTATATATCATTAGTCTTTTTATTTTGGGTGGGGATGCACTTTTATAAATTACATGAGATAAATTTTATTTTTATAAATTTTTTTACCAGTTTTGATTTAAAAACACGCAAAACAGAAATACGCTTTACAAACCTATTAAATAACCAACTCTTTCTCCGTTTGGTAGTCTGTTTTGATGCATTTGACAAGCGTAAATTACAGCTTCTAGTTGCAACGCAGACAACTGGCGATTATCGATTACTTCCTCTGGAATACTCACGTGATAACGAATGTCAGGAGGTTCTACACTAAAATAAATTCAAAAAATTGAAAATTACGTGTTTATGTGTAGGTAAAAATTATTAACGATATTGACGTAATTCTTAAATTCCTAAAATTAGGGTACACCCTCTCAAAATTCGAAGGAAGTCTCAGAAGTAAGATTAGTACGTAATTTTTTGGGGTAGTCCTCCTAAACCTCCCAAAAATCTTTTAGCTCTAAATTTTTTCCAGACATATTAATAAACAAAATATTACTGATTCGTATTGTGTATGGCGGCGCAATTATTTTAAAACGAATAATTTAAAGTTAGTAAAAAGAGAAAAACAATAATTTATAAGAATTAAAAAAATCAATTTAAATTTTTAAAAAATTCGTGGTTTTAGTTTACAATGTGTTTGAACAAAAATAATTTTATTGAAAAAATATAATTTATTACTTTTACTAAAATGATAAACCAAATAATTATTTTTATATTATTTAATTATATATTTTTGATTAAAAAATATTTCGTGTGCTAATGAAAAAATGGTTAACCTGGAAAGTGAAGAAGTTTCCACCACTGAGTCGGGGTGACCCAGCCCGGACCTGAGTTTACTGGGCATGTATTCCGAGTAGGTTTCCGCCCGTCCCATGTTTTCCTCTTCCTCCTCTTCCCCCACACCCGCAGGCAAGTTGGCCGCCGTGGGACTCGAGTACAAATGCTGTGACGGCACCGAAGTACCGCCCGCTTGTTTCTTTTCGTTCGAATTGGGGTCTTGCGGGGGCGGACCCCTTTCCTGGACTGGCAAACTCGGTCGCTGTACTCCAACCGGTCCCCCTCCGGACGGTACCGCCCGACTAAAGTTCAAAGCTGTTCTGGGTTTCTTTTTCAGCAGGAGCGGAGCCGATTTGGGGGCCGTCTGCACTACGAATGGCACCTTCCGTGGAGTCGCGAATCGCGATAGCGCCCCTCGATTCGCGTTGGTGGTGGTTACGGCAGCGCTGGCGGGGTTGGAATATTTTTGTAGAATCGCTGACGGAGGCGTCAGGGCGAATCGCTGGTGAGTGCTGTATGCCGGGGAGGCGCTGGTCACATAGGGCAGCGACTGTCGTTTTACAATACCCAAACGAGAAGCTGGCGAGTCTTTTAAAGTCGAGGCGGAGGCTAATGCGGGAACCGAACGTTGGTTTTCCCTTGCAGTTTTTACACCGGTTTTCACTTCTGCGGTATCACCAATTGTACCAACACCGGATGAAGAAGTGGAAGCTTCTATCTGGTCTATTTCTTCTTTCAATTCTGTTTCAGTCGTGTACTCAAGACTTTGAGTGGAGGGATCCTCATTATACTCCACAGTGGCGACCTCATTGCTAGGGTTGTTTTTGATAAATTTTATGCTGATACTATCATCACCTTTTTCGTCATCAAAATCATCATTATATTCATATTCTTCCTTGGCGGACATTTCCAAGTCACTATCCCAATCGTCAACATTGGTGTCGCTTTCCGCTTCGAGGCCCGCTTTCATTCGCTCCGTAGCTCTCAATTCCACCGGTCTACGCAAAATAACGGTACTCCCTCGTTGCGAAATCCCTCTGACAGGATGAGCCGTCCGGCCTCTGTGGCCGGCTAAGTTTGGCGTGGACGCGGAACTCGGCAAAGACAGAGTGGGAATGCGGGGACTGACCCCGCCCCTTCCTAAAGCCAATGATACTGGAGCCATCGAATACCTCCGGGGAGGCGTATCCGCTGCGAAAGGGGGTTCTCTACCGGAGGAAGCGAGAGTCCTGCTCATAAGCCCACCCTCTCTACTAGAGAGCACGCCTCCGCGTGTTCTCACGCGTCCGCGCGAAACCGCGTGCGGAGTGCGCAGTGGGGTCGTGGCGGCCGTCGCCAGACTTGACGCGGAGTTCGTCCTATAGACCAATGGCGGCTCCGAATCCGGCGGGCGAAGTCGCTGCTGGGGGCGAATCACGGGTCCGGTGGGCGTGGTCCGATAGGTGGGCGTAGCGGCTATTCGTCGAATGATCTGAGGACCAGTCCCGCTACCGATAGGGACCAATCGGGACGTTCTGATCGGGGTGGTCTGGCGGACGACGGTGTAGCCGGGGCTCCTCCCTCTGCCGCTGCGAAGGGCACCGATAGGCGACGATGAAATATAACTGTGGCCTAAAAAAACGAAAACGGTTCAAACAAGCAGATCGATGCGAAGATTTTAGGTTTTTTTTACTATAAAAACAAAAAATAAAAAAGTATACCAAAAACCCATTTTCGACTTCATATAATATGTTTGTATTTTAACAGAAATATGCTTAAAAGATAAAAAAAAAAGAATTTACAATATAAATTAGAAATGTATATTGAACCAATTTTAGAATGAGTATACCTACTAGAAAAATTCTTTAACCGTTCCCGTGAAGGCCTTTTCTCCCGTTACATACAACCATGAAACCTTCGTCTCACGGTGGTGGTATTTTCGTGTGACCAATGTCGTACGTAAACCTTACCGTGGTAAACTATAAGTATGACCAAGGTCGTACTTGGGTCATACATATATCCATACATGGGCAAGTTGGTCCGGAGCGGGGGGAGGGTTAAACACCAAATTAAGGGGGGGTCAAAATCCGAGAAACGCAAAATACCCATATCGTTTTTCTTCTGGAGTGCATTTTACCCATATCCTTTCTCGATTTTGAAGGAAAAATAGGTAAAAAATGCTAATTTTAGGTCAAAAAACTATTTTTATTGCATTTTTGAGCTTTTTATTGCTTAAAAACATTCATTTTGACCTCAAAACTTAAGCTTGGAGGCAGTTAGAAGTCATTTTAAAGACATTTTTTCTTCATTTCTCCAAAATTGGGGGTTAACCTTTTCTCTTCCCCCACTTCTGAGTTAAACCCCCTTCTCAGAATTCGGGGGGGTTAACCCCCCAAACCCCCCCGTGCCCATGTATGCATATATTCAGACCTGTGCACTGCCCCCCCCCCCCGGGGTTTAAAGGGGGGGGGGCAATTCCAAATCGGGGGGGGGGGGGGCACTGGGGGAGCAATTTTTTTGAAACGGGGGGGGGGCAATAAAACGGGGGGGGGGGGGGCAAGCAGGGGAGAAAAAAAAAAGAGAAAAAAAAAGAGGAAAAAAAGAAAGGGGCAAAAGGGAAAAAAGGGACAAAAAAAGCGGAAATAAGGTAAAAATAGGTCTAAAATGGCTTAAAATACATTGAAATAGGCTAAAAACTGCAAAAAATTCGCGATGATGGCGTCATCATAGGTCAAAAATGGCGTCATATTTTTAGGGTACTTTTTCATTTTTTGGCGGGGGGGGGGGCAATAAAACGGGGGGGGCAAATCCTCCAATAAAACGGGGGGGGGCATTTTCAGACCGTGCACAGGTCTGTATATTTATATATGTAGAGTATATATATATAGGGGTATATAGGGTATATAGTATATATATATATATATAGGGGTCATAGGGGGTAGGGGGGCGGTGGGGTCCGGTGTCCGCAGGGGCGTAGCCAGGATTTTGGTAAGGGGGTTGTACTCCATACAAATTTTTCGAAAGGGGGGGTTGTACTCCAAATTTTCAAAATACCGTAAAAAAGACATTAAAAAACGGTAAAATTTTTTGCGCTTCGCGCTAGGTGATTCTTTTTGTTGTTATTTGCATTGTTTTTTAAGTTAAACTTGAAAAATTTCCGGTTTAAAAAGGTATAACATTAAAAATCGTGCGATAGCACGAAAAAATTTTCTAAAATTGTCTTTGAAATTCATTAAAAACATCACTTAAATGTTGTAAAAAGGTATATAAATGTCGAGCGCTGAGCGGAGCGAAGCGCGAGGAAATTTTTTAAAATTGTTCTCTTCGGATTCCCAAATTTTTACCTCCGCCAACCCAAAAGGGGGGTTTGCCACCCCTACAACCCCCCCCTGGCTACGCCCTTGGGTGTCCGGTGCAAAATAGTTTTAAAACCATAATAACTTTAATAATTGTTCTTTTTTTACAGAATAAGTTTATCGAGTAAAAAACGATATTATAGTATAAAAAGGGTGTAAAAACATGAATTTGTGTTAAAAATTGACGTTTTTGGAAGAAAATTTAGTATAAAAAAGTACCTGAAATTTTTTCTGGGGGAAGCGAAGGCGGGCCGCAGTGGGTCAGATTTTGAAATCTCGAGGGGGGGGGGGTTCGGGTCAGGGGTAAAAAATTTGGAGGTCCCCCCTAGATTTCCGTCTAAGGTGAGGGGGGGCAAAATTTCGAGGCCAGGGGAAGTGGACACCACCCTGCCACCCTCCTTTCTTACCTATGGCCATACATCATTTTTTGTGCGTGATTAGTGCCCAATGAGCCAGCGAGAATATTTGTAATGGTTAAAGTTGTACGGTATCAATATGCAAATTTTTGCAATATCAAATATCCTACGTAATACACTATCCGTAAAAAAATTTCCTACCGTACAGCTTTAATAATTTCAATTAGCTCGCTTACTAGGCACTAATCACGCACAAAAATTATGTATGACCTAAGTACGACCTAGGTTATATGAAAGTTTCACCGTTGTAACCAAGGAAAAGGCAATTACGGGAACGGGTTAAGGAGCAAACCTAATGGTTGATTAATAAGATACTCAATTGTATTACTCCATAAAATGACGTCGCTGCTATAAAATGATAAAATTATCGTTTAAAATGATCGATTGGCTGGTAAGATAGGATCACATTTCTTTTCTACTACGCATTATTTATTATTATCACACGTGTGCATGGTGATGCCGTCCTTTACTTTTTAAGTGGCTGTGCCCTTAAACTCCACCACTTTCAAAAATGAAAAATACAATAAATATTCGTCATTTTTGGCCTTTTGGTGTAAAATTTTTGCTGTTTCCAAGATATTTTAACAAAATTTAAGCCATTTTAGACCTATTTTAGTTAAATTTTTTTATTTTGCCTTTTTTTATCCAATTTTCTGCCTTTTCCCGCATTTGAAAAAAATCTTTTCTGAGAAAGGATTTTGTTTGTTCATTAAACCCTCCCTTGGTTAAACCTTAAACCCCAAAGATGGCGAGAAAGAGGGAGAGATGCACAGGCTTGGACTTGCTATATATACATTAAGCAAGTTTTAGAGCATTCTTCAAGAAATCCAAGTGGTCACCGGAAAGATGGATTATTAAAACCGTTATTTTTCAAGTAAATTATCGCGATAAAACTTACAAATAACGTTTATCGTGGATTTTAGACCTTAGTTTCCCTAAGCAACCTAGGTAAAACCTTAAAATCAAGCTAAATTTAATGTGTTGTTTGATTTTGAGGTTTTGCTTAGGTTGCTTAGAAAAACTAAGGTCTATAGTCCACGATTCAGGTTGTTCATAAGTTTTATGGTAATATTTTTTTTAAATTTGCCAGTTTTCTAAGATTAAATTAAAAAACTATTTTAATTTAATCGATTGTTCTTGAAAAATAACGGTTTTAATTTATTAAACTATAGTCTATATAAAAATGATGCGGACTGGCGACAAAACTCGAACTTTGAAATGTTATATCCATAACGGAGGTTAGAATTTGTGCGGGAAATATATGGGAGCATAGCTTGGACTCTTGGCTATCTTTGGAAAAGGTTAGAAAAAAATGTTTTTGATGACGTCATCACTACAGCCGATGCGGTGAAAAAACCTGGTCCCAAATAAAAACTGTTTTATTAATATGAGATAAAAAAACGCCGCTTGGTATGCTGTTAAAACATATTTTTTTAAGTTTTTTTTTTGAAAGTTTGAGCGAAATCGGCTCGCTCAAATTTTTTTTATAATGCATTGAATGTGCGTGGTTTTCGCAATTTTTCGCGAATTTTCGCCACGCTAATACACTGTCCAAATTATTTATTTTGTTTTGCTTCCTGCTCAAAGTGTGTACGATGTTGATCATATTGTTATATATTACAATGTCCAAATTATTTATTTTGTTTTGCTTCCTTGTCAAATGTGTACGATGTTGATCATATTGTTATATATTAAATGTCCATCAATTTTTATTCCTTACTTTTGTTTGTGTAAAAAAAACCTAATATTAAGAGCTTACAATAAGCTGTCAAAAATAACGAATTTAAAATTTGGAAGCATTCCAAGCCCATATACTGGCAGCAGCAAACCTTTAAAATTAAAAACTTCCAAAAAAATAAGCCTTAAAAGTTTATTTTTTTCAAATTTCCAGGTTATTTTGTTAGAAAAACATATTTTCAAAGTTAAAATCCTACTACAATCTTGCCAAATATCGCAGCTAAAAAATGCTATTTTTTAAGTGTTTTATTACTGGCAAACATGTTTCCCGGTTTGTCAACACAAAAACAAATTTCTAATAACTATGTCTCTCAAGTTTTGCTAATATTCCAATGTAATTTTTAAAGTAATGCTATTTTTCGTATAAAACTGTTTGAATCCGCGATCTGGTCTGAATCGCGTCATTTTAATTGCGGAAAAGCCAATAAAATTCATCAATTATGACGTAATAACAAAAATTTGCATGACGTAAGGAAGTATTTTGGAATTTTAACAAAAATTTATGTTGCGTTTTCATGGGGTTATTTGGACCATTTTCTAATATTTTAAATCAAAACATAAAAAAAAATTTAAAACTAATCTTTTAAAGTTTATTTATTCTGAAAAACTTTTTAATTGAAAGGTTTGCTGCTGCCAGCATACAGGCTTGAAATCCTACAAAATTTAAAATTCGACATTTTTGACAGCTTATTGTAAGCTAAATATTAGGTTTTTTTACACAAACGCATACTTGTGCACTGCCCCCGGGTTTAAACGCGGGGGCAAATTCCGAAACGGGGGGGCACGGGGGCTTTTTTGAAACGGGGGGGGGCAAGCAGGGGGGAAAAAAAAAAGGAGAAAAAACAATAAAAAAAGGGAAAAGAGAAAAAAGGGACAAAAAAGTGAAAAAAGGTAAAAATAGGTCTGAAATGGCTTAAAATACATTGAAATAGGCTAAAAACTGCCAAAAAATTGCGATGATGGCGTCATCATAGGTCAAAAATGGCGTCATAATTTTAGGGAACTTTTTCATTTTTTGGCGGGGGGGGGGGCAATAAAACAGGGGGGGCAAATCCTCCAATAAAACGGGGGGGGGCATTTCCAGACCGTGCACAGGTCTGCAAACGATATATCGAAATTCGTCATATGTGGATAAACCTTACATTTTTGATGGTTTTGAAAAAAATTTTGAAAATTTTGGGCACTCGTGTTTGACCCCCCTAGGCCCCCGGGGGGTCAACTCCCAAAAAAAAATTTTAGGTAAAAAGTAAGGAATAAAAATTGGCGGACATTAAATATATAACAATAGGTATGATCAATATCGTACACACTTTGAGCAGGAAGCAAAACAAAATAAATAATTCCAACAGTGTATTAGCTTGGCAAAAATTCGCGAAAAATCGCGAAAACCGTGCGCATTCAACGCATTATAAAAAAAATTTAAGCAAGCCGATTTCGCAATGCCACCTCGCGGTGGCATTGCCACCTCAGTTTGAACCGGGATTTAGTTATTAAATATCACTTTTTAACGACCCCAATAAAAATAAATTTACATTTAAAGCCTCATCTAAAAAACATAGAGTACTATTAACCCAGATTAAGTTTAAGTTATACGGTCCTACCAAAAAATTGCGCAGCACTCTAAATTAACAATTTAAAACCTGAATAATTTGGATCGTGAGCGTTGGGACTGTATGTGCGTCTTCTGACAAACGCATCTTCCGGACTCAAAGAATGTTTTGATTTTAAAAATATTTTCTTGGTCGGAGACACGATTTGCCGTTTCTGACCATTTACCACCACATAGTACTTTCCCGTTTTCGGAACTACGATTCTTCGGTTTCCTCGCAGTAAGGAATGCGATCCGCCCGGCGATGAACTTAACCCTTTTTGGCTGATGATTCTCGGAGGAGGAACATTCTCCCTCTTTTTCTCTGGGGCGGCCGGTGGAGGTGCCACTCTGAATATTCGTTTGGCACTGACCAAGCCGGTTCCCGGTGTTTTGTTCGCCAGTTTTTCAGAATGGGTTGGCTTTTGCGGTTCGGTAGCAGCGGCCGGTCTGTCCGATATTCCCTTGTTTGATGTGGGAATTTGTTCATTTTGTTCAGTAGATAGTTCAGGAGCGGTGTTTTCGGCCGCTTTGAAGCTGGTTTCATTGCTTTTAGCGATTTTTGCGACAGCATCAGCGGCCGAAAACGTAACATTATTATTGGAAATCGGTTCTTGTCCTTCGCCGAGATCATCCAACAGTCCGGATTCTGAGAGTGCTGTTGACAGCAAATCATCCCTTAAAAATAAGATAAACAATGAAGCACTATGGTAATGAAAGATAGATGGTGAGCCTGCCGGCCATGGAGTGTAACTGAAAAAAATACAGACAAAAAATTTAAGGATATAATACCACCCCGTGGGCGTTTATTTAGCTAACTAAAGTCATAAAATTGGATATTCCGACTTTTTAGCACGCAGACCTGTGCTCGCCTCCCGGGGTTTTATTGAGGGGGGTAATTCCAAAAAGGGGGGGCACGGAGGGGGCAACTTTTTTGAAACGGGGCACAATAACGGGGGGGCAAGCTGGGGAGAAAGAAAAAAAAGAGAAAAAAAAAGAAAAAAGAAGGGAAAAGGGAAAAAAGGGACAAAAAAGCGAAAACAAGGTAAAAATAGGTCTAAAATGGCTTAAAATACATTTAAATGGGCTAAAAACTGCAAAAAATTCACGATGATGGTGTCATCATAGGTCAAAAATGACGTCATAATTTTAGGGCACTTTTTCATTTTTTG
>JASAMX010003501.1:0-14605 GCA_030248175.1 Microlaimidae sp. YZB2_3 | reverse complement strand
CAACATTTTGACTAATGCTAGGATAAAATGGCAACTAAAAATGAACATCATTTTTCAACAATTTTTAAAATTGATTATTAATAAAAATTCAATTAAAAATTTAATAAAAATTCAATTAAATTAAAAATTTAATTAATCAATTTATTCTTAGAAATAATTTACATACATCGCGTTTTTATTTGCACCGTCGGCAAAGACAGCTAAACTCAAAAATCCAGACGGTATATTCGAATTAAAACTGCAAGCAGTTTTACGTGAGATTCATCGATAGTCAACAATTAGCCTTTTTATTAAAGGTCTATTCATACTTATGACAAAACGTCCTTTGGACAAAGTCCAAAGGACAAACCAAAACGTCCTTTGGACAAGCCAAAACGTCCTTTGGACTTTGTCCTTTGGACGAAGTATGAACGCTACTCAGAATTTGTCCTTTGGACAAAGTCCAAAGGACAAAATCCAAAGGGAAAAGTCCAAAGGACAAGAAGTATGAATACGTTGTTCTTTGGACTTTGTCCTTTGGATTTTGTCCAAAGGACAAAGTCCAAAGGACTTTTCCCCCCCCCCCTTTGGACTTTGTCCTTTAAACAAAGTCCAAACTCGGACTTTGCCTGTCCTTTGGACTATTGTCCAAAGGACATGTTTCGTCATACCATGTATGAATAGACCTTAAATCTTATGTTAAGTAGTCAGAAAATAAGGTCTAACATTCAAATGCAACCATGAATTTAAAATAATGTAATTTCACATAATTGTCAAAAATAACTCAAGCAGGCTTTTTTTGTTTTGTGCCAAACCATGTATAATTTGTAAATCTATGACAGGTTTTTTTTACATTTTTAACATTTTTTTGTTGAAAGGATTTCCTCTGTAAATAGCAAAAAACAGTCGGTTTTAAATGAGAATTTTTTTCGAGCAAGATAAACATTTAGCTTTTGGGGGGTTCTTTTCTCTTATTTTGTCGATATATTTAGTTTTTTTATAGTAAAAGCTTTTAGTTGATATTTAAACATTTTATAAAAAAAGTTATAATTAGACTGTATATGACAAGACAAATTAAAAAAATATTAAACCAAATTAAACTTTAAAAAAATTTAAAAAGCGTTAAAAAGGGTTAAATTGATCTAATCTAATCAAATCTGCAATTAAGATTTATTTTAAACTGTTTGCTTTTTTATAAAACAGTAAGAAATATTATAAACATTATTATTTCTTTAAAACACCCAGAAAAAGTTACGCGTATAAGGGGGGAGGAAATATTCCGATGCAAAATCAGAATATTTCCTCCCACGGAGGAAATATTCTGGACGTAGCCAGAATATTTCCTCCCCCGGAGGAAAATCAAGGGGGAGGAAATATTCTATGACACCGGCCGATTGAAACGGAGCTGACTTAGGTAGTCTCTTTAAAAACGGTAAAAATTTTTTTATTGCGTTCAAATTTAATTTAAAAAATATATAAACTGAAGTTTTGCTGCCAAAGCTAAATAAACACAACTACCCCGCGAGGTTTGAGCTAGTGGCTTCCTTTTTAAAATGCAAAATCTCTATCCACTTCGCTATCTAGACACCACAATAAGTAGCATAAATTATAGCCTAACTCGCGAACAACCACAGTAAAATCTACCGAGAGCTCGTTTTGGGAATTAAAATAAAGTAAAATTGCTTTATTTTTTAAACTTCTAGTGTTTTATATTCCAATAATTTTCACGGTGGTTTTCAACAAAATTTAGTATTTTAGCTAATTTTACTTTTACAGTTACTCAGTATTTTTATACGTATTACTTTTAGTGTTTTATATTACATTTTTTGCGGTCGTTTTTTGCAAAATTTTGTATTTTTGTACTTAGTTAAAGTCGTGCAACTGTAATTTAGCTCCTGTCGATACTTTTGGCATATTCATTAAAACTGCTTTAATGAATAAGGTACTATCATGTTAAAATCTAAGTTTTGCGGGTTTTCAAAAAAAACATGTTTTCCGCCCAATATTTGTAGTGTAATATTAAGGTTTGTTTACTGAAGGAAACAATAAGGGATCCAAAGTTTTTTTCCTCAATGCGTGGATTTGTTTTACACACGGGGCGAGCGGAATTTATCACGAGTTGAAAACCAAAATACGTTTGTGAATTGGTTGTGAGAGGATATAGCTCCAATGAGCGGCAAAACTCGCCGAATTAGTTGTGAGCGAGATCCGTTCAATCAAACGAATTGAGCTCAACGGAGACATGATTGGGTGTCGTGAGTGAAAATGCATCACTTATTCTGGGGGACATTTTAGAAATAAGGTCTTCATTTATATTGTATATCCAAAACTTTGCTATAAATTGCAAATTGTCTGCTAAATAAAAATCCATTCTGGTCACCTAAAATGAAGCTTCGGTTTTTTAGGTTAGAACCTATAATATTTATATAATAAATATTTAATTAATATTTAAAAAGAGACTTGAAAATTTTGAAACCGAGGCAACATGGGGACAAAACTGAGTAACTTAAGAAAATTGCAGCCAGAAAAAGAAACTGTTATTTATTAAATATTTCCGTTTTTTGCCATAATTACAAACACTATTTTGTTTAATAATCATCAAGACAGACTAAAAAGCTTTTGTAAAAAATGAGAACCTACCGAAATTTAAAAATTCCAAAAACCTTTGCCTAAGTCAAAGCTAAAAAATGAGCCGAAAAAATGAAAGTTTTAAAGCCAAAAGTGTGTAAAATGGAAAAAAAAAACAATATCTTTCGTAAGAAGTGAGAAACTACCGAAAGTTTAAAATCGCAAAAACCTTTGCTTAAGTCAAAACTAAAAAAAAACGAAAAAATAGAAGTTTTAAAGCCAAAAGTGTAAAATGAAAAAAGCCAATATCTAATCTCGAACTCAAAGTCAAAACTTATTATATAACGTAATTAAAAAACGAAACGCATTTAAAGGCTCTAAGGTCTCTTTTTTGTGGCTCTTTCTTTAGTCTCAAAAAATCAGTTTGTGATTTCGTGATTTTTTCAATTTGTGACTCAATTTGTGATTTTTTTATTTAAGTATAAAATAAAAGTAAAAGTAACGGTCAAAATTTTATTTAAGTAAAGTAAAAATAAACGTAAGACCTATTTTTTAAGTAAAAGTAAGAGTATAAGTATAATAAAAGTAATTTTGAAACGAAGCAAAACGCCGGTTTTTGGAGCTCCAGAGCTCCATCCCAACGTTTTTTTGCCAATTTTATGTATAAATTTTCATTTTAATAAGTTTTTTGGTCTACATAAATGGTGTTTAGCGTGTTACGGCTTAAAAAATTTTTTGCGAGACTAATTTTTTCACAAACCCATAGGAAATTGAGTCGTTGAAATTACTTAAATTGTACTTTAGTAATTTAAGCATTTGCAAGAGTAAAATCTGAGTAAGAGTAAAAGAAAAAATAATAGGCACCTTGCACTGGAATTCGGTTTATACATGAAGTATGCAATATACATAAGCGTCAAATAGGATAATTACCGTATCTCCTACTTATCTTTCGTAGTATGCAGATCAACCGATCGAAAGCGCGCGAAATTTCAGTTGATTCGTCGGATCAACCGATCGGTTTATCTGCATACTACGAAAAATAAGTAGGAGATACGGTAATTATCCATTATGGTTGCGCTTATGTATATTGCATACTTCATGTATAAACCGAGTTCCAGTGCAAGGTTCCTATTGAAATTTCAAAAGTCGAGTAAGAGCAAAAGTAAAAGTAATTGAAATTTCAATATTCGAGTAAAAATAATCCAAAACCGTTATTTGTATTAGTTTAAGTAAAAATAATTTTTTACAACACTAAACTGGTTACATATAATAATCAATCAAAACACAAAAAACATGTCACAGTCGCATAATGTTTTAGAAAGTAAAAAAAACCACTTCTTTCACTTTTACCATCAAAAATAAAAACTTTATTGGCAAAATTTATTGCTTGTAGATTTTCTTTGCGTCTGACTGAGACTGACTGCGTTTCTGTCCGTTGTATTGTTGGAAATGTAAAAATTGATAACAGCATTACTATTAATTAAAGTCTGGTTTTATTCACGTGGTCTGTCACAAGTTGTAACTTTAACATGTCAAGTTTAAGGTGAGAATTTGAATACTTTCTGACGTTTGTTGCATTGGAATGTAACCGAAGTAATTTTTTTTTAAAAAAAAGGGAATGTATTATTGAGAAACAAGCATGTTATTTTGACGAAAGTCTGTACAAAAGTGATGTGGAGTAAAAAAATTCAGGTGAGAATATCTCGTTAACGATGCGGTCGATGTATACAAAAAGTTTATTAGTGTATGCCATTCGAAATATGGCATACGCTAATAAAGTTTTTCTTATGCATGTACATTAAACGCTCCGTTAGCGAGATATGCTCACCAGGGGCCTATTTCATAAAGATTTTTGTAATTGTAAATTAATAAACGCAATTAATTTCTTCTTTTTTATTAATTAAAAAATACGTTCGTAACTGTGGAATTTACGGAATTTACAGACAAGTAATTTTTTAAATTCTAAACGCAATTTTATTAATATAATTTTAATTAAAAATACAAAAGAAAATATGCGTTTATTAATTTACAGCTGTAAATTAATTACAAGCAATTTTTATAAAATAGGCCCCAGGGGCCTGTTTCATAAAATACTGGTCTTCGTAAATTACAAGTCTATCAATAACTTTTTTTATTCTGAACCATTTGCGTTGAAATTTGAAATGAAAAAAGATTATATGCCATGTGCAAACTATTTAAAATTTCATGTACGTAGCTGTTGTGTGTTTAAAGTTATTCCAGTTTTAAACTTTGGCCACTTGTAATTTTTTACAAGTTCTCAAAAGAAAAATTTACCCTACTCGGAGTATGGTTCAGAATGATTTTTCAACGCAAATGGTTCAGAATAAAAAAAGTTATTGATAGACTTGTAATTTACGAAGACCAGTATTTTATGAAACAGGCCCCAGAAGTTTTTTTAATTCACATCATTTTTGGAGAGACTTTAGTTCTGAATAAGGTTTTTTTTATTTTGTGGATAAGATACAGCGGCAACCAGCGTCAAACATGATTACGAAATACTGAGTGAAGAGAAGTAGACTTTAAAGTTTCAAGTATTTAAATTTAAATAAGCTTGAAAGTTATTTTTTGGAGCGGGCGGAGTTTCTCTTTTTTAAATGGGCGGAGTTCCGGAGTACGATGTCGGAGGATAGAAACATCACTACTCTTTATACGTCGTTTAACTATAAACCAATATAAAACCAACGTGCAACTATGACATTTTATTCCGGTAAGGACGGTTCTTGAACCTGCCTTCAAAAGACTGGAGGCAGGAAGGAGGCAGGTAAAAGTGCCTCGGAGGCAGCATGGATGGAAGCAGGTTGTAGGCAGGTAAAACTGCCTCGGGGTCAGATAGAAGGCAGGTGACCCTGTCTCCTATGTTGAAGCATATATAAGTTGAAAGGCAGGTAAAAGGCAGCTAAAACTGCCTCGGAGGCAGGTAGGAGGCAGCAAAATTTCCGATGGAGGCAGGTGAAAACCGTTTTTCCCAATTCAGGCATCCTGTACTTACTGGGTTATATCAAAAATATATAATATACCGAAAAAAGTGCAACTCCTATATAAAAAAGTAAGTCAAAGTAGGCCATTATAATGAGTCTCTTTATTTAAACGGCACCCTTCATTATAATGGCATAGTAGTCATTTTAATTCGGCGAGTTAAAATGAAGAGGAAGCCATTATGATAGCCATTTATTGATTTAATTTCACTTCATATATACTCACAAGTGTAATACTGTCTGGACCGCAAGAGTTTTCCGGTGTTGATCTAATACCAAAAATATATAACATAATAATAATAAAGGAAAAATATGTGACTTCATATATTTCTCAGACACATTGAGTGCTCTTATTAGGGCGCGCCCTAATAAGAGCGCGCTTTTATTAGGGCACTCGGATGTGCTAATTAGGGCCCTGTTTGTGAAAGGGGGGCCTTTATCAGGGTGTTTAAGAGCTCTTATCAGGGCGCGCCCTTATTAGTACACCACGGCCCTAATAAGGGCACGCCCTTATTAGCACACTTATAGATTTTTGAAAAAAAAGTTTATTTATAAGTCTGTTTTATGCAACTGTTGTCGTAGATGCGATGGCTCAGTTGTAGTGATTCGGCCTAGCACTTAACAAGTGACGGTTTAAAATCCGTCACTTGTTGAGTGCTAGATAGATAGATAGATAGTAAGAGGGCGGTACCCTAGTGTTAAGGGGCCCTGGTGTTCAAGCCTGCATTAGGCTCATTACACTCTGCCCTGGAACCACCTAGGAGTGGTTTTCCTCAAATCGTTTTGATTCTTTTATGAATCGTTTAAAATCAACAACAGGCGCCCCTTGGACTGTTTTTGCATCTAAGGGGTCCGTGCCAAAGATTTTAAACCTTATTGCTGACAGTACATAGCACTGTTCCAAGAAGTGAGTAGCGGTCTCTTCTTCCTCTTGGCAGAGTTCACAGAGCCCATCATTGGCTACTCCAATCTTTCTCAAGTGAGCTTTGAGAGGACTATGTCCAGTTAAAAGCCCAATGACAAGGCGTAACTCTTTTCTTGAGAGACCAAGCAATTGCCTAGCTCTGGAAATATTAGGCTCAGTGACATACTTTTTGGTATGTCGGCATGCGTCAAGATTTTGCCAGTATCTGACATGCTGAGCCATAATCCATTTTTTGACTGGCTGATTTTGCCACCCCCAATTCATGTTCTTCCACATGTAAAAGCTGGGCCCCATAAAGTTAGGGTTTGTGCCTTCTTTAGCAAGCTTGTCAGCCTGCTCATTTCCTTCATGGCCCCTGTGTCCAGGTACCCACAGAAGCTTTACATCATTTTCTCTGGCCAATCTGGTAATCATTTCATAGCACCTCATAACTAGCCCAGATGATATCTGAGGAGATAGAAGCGCCTTGAGTGAAGCCTGACTGTCAGAGAAAATACAAATTTCGTTGTTTTGTACAGTTTGCACAACAGCATTTGTAACACAGGCCAAGATTGCATATATTTCAGCCTGGAGTACAGTTGGGTTTTTGCCTAATGGAATAAAGAAATCCTCTTCCATGGCAAATGTGAAATGCACTCCTGCCCCAGTATGTTGTTCTGCTTTTGAGCCATCTGTGTAGCAGCACATAGCAGATTGAGGTTGAATGACATCTTTGTTAGTGTTCCAATCTTGTCGACTAGGAAACTCAACTTTAAAGTTCCTTTCAAACTTGAATACAGGAACAATGTGGTCACTCTCAAGATTTAGCATTGGGATTTCTCTTACAATGCTAACTGCTTGATTTTAGAGTGCCCTCTATTTTACCTTTTGTCTGCCATTGATTTAGCTATCCCTAACCTATAGCTGGTTGATATTGCCTCCCAATTGATGAAAATATCAAAGTGTCAAAGATTAAGCAATGCTTCCATAGCCGCTGTGGGTGTTGTTCTTATAACCCCAGTTATGCTAAGACATGCCTGGCGTTGTAATTGTCCAAACAAGCTTCTAGCAATTCCCAGTTCTAATCTAGGCCACCACACCACTGCTGCATATTTTAGCATGGGAATAATTACACTGGTATATATCCAATGCATATTTTTGGGTGTTATACCCCACGTTTTTCCTACAGCCCTGTGGCATTGCCAGAGGGCCATAAGGCCTTTTTGTTGCCGATTCTGGGTATGCTGAATCCAAGTCAATTACACCACGGCCCTAATAAGGGCACGCCCTTATTAGCGCACTTATAGATTTTTGAAAAAAAAGTTTATTTATAAGTCTGTTTTATGCAACTGTTGTCGTAGATGCGATGGCTCAGTTGTAGTGATTCGGCCTAGCACTTAACAAGTGACGGTTTAAAATCCGTCACTTGTTGAGTGCTAGGCCGAATCACGGTATCATCGGTAGTTTTTTTATTTTTTTCTTTACAAAAAATTGTCAATCTTATTTTTTGTTTTATTATTTTTCTTTTAATTTAACATGAGTAGCCCACCAAAAAAATAGTCGTTTATTTTTGTCATTGCTTTTTCGAATTTATACTTGCATTTGGTGCACCATAACAATTAAGTAGTTTAGCATTCCAATTTTTTTTTTCAAGCGGAAAAGGTGTGAAAAGTTTATTTTGCTTAAAATTATGATATGAACCTAAATAATTAGGACCCTCGTAGTAAAATCAATTTTCTTAAAAAAAACTGTTCTGTGCTCCCTTATATTTTTTTTCTTTAAAATTAAGCCTATTCACATTTTATTTAATGCACAAGAAAATCTTATCATTAAAAAGCAAGTATAATGTAAGTATTTATTCATTTTCACAAAACTAACACTAAACAGTAAAATCAATTTTCTTAAAAAAAACTGTTCTGTGCTCCCTTATATTTTTTTTTCTTTAAAATTAAGCCTATTCACATTTTATTTAATGCACAAGAAAATCTTATCATTAAAAAGCAAGTATAATGTAAGTATTTATTCATTTTCACAAAAATAACACTAAACGAATTAGTTTTAAATTTGTCATTATTATTTAGCTCATATTTCAACAGGATTAACGTTTAAAAAATTTTTAGGTTAGTTTTCTATTGTTATGGTGTACCAAATGCGATAAGTATAATTTCCAAAGCACAATAACAAAAACAAACGACTATTTTTTTGATGGGCTACTCATGTTAAATTAAAAGAAAATAATAAAACAAAAAATAAGATTGACAATTTTTTGTAAAGAAAAAAAATTAAAAAATCTACCGTCCACGGAATTTGAACTCATCATTTGCTAAGTGGTGGGCCGAATCATTACCACTGAACCATCGCAGCTACAATAAAACGCATAAACGCTACGCATAAAACAGACTTATAAATAATTTTTTTTTGAAATTCGATAAGTGCGCTAATAAGGGCGCGCCCTTATTAGGGCCATGGTGTGCTAATAAAGACGCGCCCTAATAAGAGCAGTCAATGTGTCTGAGAAATATGAAGTCACATAATTTTTCCTTTATTATTGTTATATATTTTTGTTAATACTGTCCAACACGTAAAACTCATGCGGCCCGGACAGTATTTACACTTGTGAGTATAATATATATAGTAAAATTAAATCAATAAATGGCTATTATAATGGCTTCTTCTCCATTTTAATTCGCCGAATTAAAATGACTACTATGTCATAATAATGGAGGGTGCCATTTAAATGGAAAGGCTCGTTATAATTGCCTTCCGTACTTTTTTATATAGGAGTTGCACATTTTTGGGTATATTATATATTTTTGGTTATATTAGTTTTGTTGCACTTTAATGTAAAAGTGAGCATGAGTAATTTGCTATTTTTTCATCTTCGACTGTTTTTGCTGTAAGTTTTGCAATATTTGGGTATTTTAGAATAATATTCGCCAAAAATCATTTTAAAATGCAACTACAATAAGTATGCCTTGCAATAGACCAAAATATGACCTGAGCACTAAAGCCACAGGCTTTACAATAAGTTTAAATTTGGTTTCGCTGTTTAAATAGAAATGAGTGGAAATGAAAACTGCGTGTATAAAAAAAACTGTTGTGGAATTCATTACAAAAACTGAACAGTGACCAGTAAATATCACAGACAATACAGCGAAAAATAATCTGGTTCTACGAAAACAAAACTTTTATTAGTTAAAGATAAGAAACCCCGTTCGGTATGCTGTTAGCACAAACTTCTTCCGGTCGGTCCACTTAACGTGTATTGGTTGACAAGGTGCTATCTTGGCACGTTGCTTAAAACTCTTGCTAATGTTTTAATTTTTGGATCTTATAGAAATCTTTGTCTAAAAAGCATAAATTGATATTCTAATTTTTTTATTCATAATATTTGTTTTAAATATAACATAATAAAACGATAACCCCTAGTTAAAGGTTAACGAAACTCCTAACTAGGAGATAAAGCTTTATTAGCTTTTGTTTGAAACAAGAATGAATAAAATTTCTTAAGGTGGAATGATACAGCTAAATTTTGATGGCAGATCTTTTCTAATTAATTTTTACTAAAGTAATTAGACCTGCTGATTCAATTTTTGACATTCATTTTTCTGTAAAAATTCTTATCGTCCAGAATCATCAAATGACACCAATAAAATACAATTCAAAAATACAAAACATTAATAAAATTCATTACCAAAGATATTCTTTTTTCATTTGTTATTTAGCGTATCTTAAATAATGATCACTTTTTTTAATTAAAAAACTAAAAAATTAAAGAAAAAAAATTTAAATTTTGCCCAGGGGGAGACTCGATCCTATAGCTCCGAGGATGCGAGCCCGACGCTCTAACCACTCGGCTACTGAGCCATGTCTTTCCTGAAAGCTAATTTTAATGAAACGGTTCAATGGTGAACAAAATTTTGCCCAGGGGGAGACTCGATTCTATAGCTCCGAGGATGCGAGCCCGACGCTCTAACCATTCGGCTACTGAGCCATGTCTTTCCTGAAAGCTAATTTTAACGAAACGGTTCAATGGTGAACAAACAGTATTAATAAACGATAGCATTTTAGTCATTTAATAGGAATTAGTTTGTTCCCAACTTTTAACACAGCAGTTGTGCCATAATTCTGAACCAGTTTTTTACGAAATCTCTACCATAACGTCTTTTAATTTTTTATTTTAAAAAATTTAGGAATAAAACGAAATTAAAAAAACTTCAATAGTAGGGATTTCGGTGAAAATTTTTGTGGACATGCACATTTGGTGTATCTAACTTGAGTTAAATTTTTTTCACGTAATATTACATAGCTTTGGTTCTGTTAAATTGGGAAAAACTGTTTTAAAATGCCTTTTTTCAACGAAGCATATCTCGGCGAAGAAAGGTCCACCAAAAATGTTAGGGATAATCAACTGACCGAAAAAAATACTCTTTCTCTCAATTATAGTTTGCTTCTGTCCGTCACGTATGGCAAAAGTTATACACAAAAACCGACAGGGTATCCTAACTACCGTTTCACCTTAAATATTAGTTTATCTGATTAAAATAAAGAGTTATCGAACGTTTTCCGAGAATAAACAACAAAATTAAAACATTAGCAAGAATGTGAACATTCGTTTAGTGGACCGGCCCTGAAGTATTTTCTGAGAATGTGGGCAAAATCGGTTTGCTGAATTTTTTCAATGACGCGTTAATAACGATTTTTTACGATTTTTTAAGAAAAAATGTTCAGCAGTCATGATTACTTTTAAAACGCTTTGGGTATTTTCTACACACAAAATAAACGGAAACAAATTATATTTATCACGTGCATAGTTTTTTAATTCTGTCTAATAAAACTAAATTTTAGTTGGGGGAACGGGAAGGTAACACCTCAAAAAGAATTTTTTTGACAACTTGTTGTTAGCTTAATATTTCTTTGTTTTTTTTTTAAATACAAAATGAAATATCAAAAGACGTCGTATGTAATTAAGTTTTACTTTTTAGTGTTTAAAAAACATGTTTAGTTTCTTAACCCTTTCTAGCCATAGGTGAGAAAGGGGGGGGGGGGGGCAGGGTGGGGTCCACCCCCCCTAGCCTCGAAATTTTGGGCCCCCCCCTAGACGAAAATCTAGGGCCCCCCTCCCCCCAAATTTCCGAATTTTTTACCCCTGACCCCCCTCTAGATTTTGAAATCTGACCTCCCCCATCCCCCCTCGGGAAAATTTTAGGTACCTTTTTTATACTAAATTTTCTTCCAAAAACGTGAATTTTCATCACATATTCATGCTTTTACACTCTTTTTATACATGAATATGGCTTTTTATTCAATAAAATGTAGTATTATCCTATAAAAAGAACAATTATTAAAGTTATTATGGTTTAAAACTGTTTTGCTTTGGACACCGGACCCCACCTGACCCCCCTCTAGATTTCGAAATTTTGCACCTCGGGTCGACCCCCCCTAAAAAGCTAGGGGGGGTCCGGACCCCTCTGGGACCCCCCTCCTAGAATTCAAAATTCGATTTACCCCGGGTAACCACCCCCCCTAGCTTCCCCGACCGTGCTCACCTATGTTTTTAGCCTCTCGAGAAGTCACACAAACCTCCAAAAAAGTTTTAAGATTGTATTATGACAGCCTTAAAAAAACTGTACATGATTGATATATAAATTTGTTTATGTATATTTTGGCAAAAAATATTGCTTGGTATAAAATAAAATGTTTTTGAAAGAAAAATCATAAAAGACGTGTCGCTTCAAGTATAAAAACTAGTGATGTTTTCAGGAGCTTCGAGTTCCAGAGCGGAGCTCGTTTTTAATAACTCTTGAGCCTTATTTTGGTACTAATCTTCAAAATAATTAAGAGTAATGCCATAATTTATTTATTAAAAATTTTTTGAAAAAGTTTTTTTTCGAACTTATTAAAAACAAAAAAAATAAATATGCGTGCAAATAGCATAATTTACACCATATTTAAGGTTTAAAACGCTTGAAATCGCTCATTTAAGGTGGAACTTCTCAGTTTTGACCACTTGGATTACAAGTCGCATATCATCATAAATATTAATTTTTGGCCCGTAAAAGTGGAGTGCTATAAAAAGTTAAGACTCTGTGCTATCCAGTGGTTATAAAAACATCACCGAAATGTTTGTCCAGTTCGCAAAAAATGTCCATGGATTCTACCTTTGAAAATCACAATGAGGCCTTTTAAAAAAATTGATTCGTTATTTTTGAGCAAAATTTTACAATAAATTAAGGTAATATATGGGGCAACTTTTAGGGGTGGTCTGGGTTTAAAACGACTTCAGGATTTTTTTAAATTGCAAAAAAGACTTTTTTTACAAAAATATAAATTAAAAAAATCCTGAAGTCCTTTTTTAATCGTTTATAATCAAAAAAATGGTAAAAGCCTATAACTAACTGTTTCCAAACATTCATTAAAATCTGAGCGAATCAAATTTTTTGATTTTCGTTTAATTTTTTTTTAATTGACGCCGAGAAACTACATTTTGACCCGTTTCTTTAAAAGTAGCTTTTAAGTGGGAAGTATCAGCTGACTCAGTAGCCGAGTGGTTAGTACGTCGGTTCTGGATCCTCGAATCCTTGGGATCGAGCCAAATTTTTAACGTCGAAAAAAATTTTTTTAATCTTTGGCTTTTTAATTAAAAAGAAGTGTTTTATTATTCAAGATACGCTAAATCGAAAATGAAAAAATATAATATTTTTGGTAATAAAATTTATTAATGTTTTGTATTTTTGACATGTATTTTATTGATGTTATTTGATGATTGTGGACGATTACATTTTTTTACAGAAAAATGAATGTCAAAAATTGATTCAGCAGGTCTCATTACTTTAGTAAAAATTAATTAATAAGGATCTGCCGTCAAAATCTAACTGCGGTGTTCTACCATAAGGGGCCAAGCTCCGGAACCCCCTCAGATTTATATGGCCGGAGCTCCGGAGTTTGATATTAGATAGTAGTAACATATTAAAAAGCACTTTATTAAGTTTATAGCTAGTATGTCCCTTTCTGCGAAAAAAATTCACAAAAGAATAAAATATATGCTAAAGCTAAAGTCTTCCGGGTTGAAATTAAGGGCGTAATCGCTCTTGGTCAGAAAAAAATAAACAATAATCGCGCGAGCAAAAAAAAATTTAAAACAAAAATTTTCAGCGGTTACGTAACCAAATCTTATTAAGTTGCGTCAGGTGTTTTTTGCACGTGTTATTTTCTCAAAAAACGAGTGGTTACTTTACCACCCATCTATTTTCACCCTGATAGAATGTACCTTAACCCGGTAAGGACGGGACGGGGTGCCTGAATTAGGAAAAACGGTTTTTACCTGCGTCCTACCTGCGTCCTACTTGCCTCCATCGGAAATTGTGCTGCCTCCTACCTATCGCCTCCTAACTACCTCCACCCTGCCTCCTATCTGCCTCTTAACCTGTATATGCTTCAACATAAAGGCAGGGTCACCTGCCTCCTAGCTGCCTCCGATGTAGTTTTACCTGCCTCCATCCTGCCTCCTACTTGCCTCCACTCTGCCTCCATGCTGCCCCCGATGCAGTTTTTACCTGCCTCCTACCTGCCTCCAGTGTTCCGGAGGCAGGTTTAACAGCCGTCCTTACCGGGTTAAGTTTAATATTATAAAATTTACAATTAAAAACCGCTTTTAAAGCCTTAGGGCCTGGAGCTCTGGAGTTTGCATTATTTTTGTACTAAATATTTCATTAATCATCAAAATGATTCCATATTTTGTCAAAAATTTTTTCAGTATTAAAATTGGTTTAAAACTTACTAAAAAACTTAAAAGTAGCTCACCACTTCGAAACACATTATTTTGTTAATTTTAGTCCTGAGTCTCGAAAACGAAAATTAAAAGAAATACAATGAAAATAATCCAAGATTTAAAAATGTGTTATTAAAACCTAAAACCTTTAACTAATCTTTACTGATTAAAATAAAAACAAATGCCGGTATATAGCTTTTTACAATCAAAAAGTTATATTTTCTTTCTAAAATAAATAAGCGTTTTGTAACGGGCCAAACAAGTTGATGGACTTGCGGCCCGGTACACACGGATTACTTATTGCATTTAAATAAACACCTTATGCTATGATTTCCCTTTTTGTTCGGCTCAGCCGGTTAATTACACAATAAAGAAGTTTGCACAGTT